>PVKM010034842.1:0-15531 GCA_004027735.1 Carollia perspicillata
GTCATCACGGATCATTACAATGTCTGCTCAGGGGAAACACTGAGTAATTGCTTAGTATCTATTTCAAGGATACACACAGTTCACAAATGTGTGCACATTTCCATTGGTATTTATATACATACTTAAAATGTCATTCGGAAAAAGCAACTTGGAAGTGTGTCCTGCATACATCATATCCATTTTCAAATTTCTATAATTATTTTGAGGCATAAAATCTATCTGGTCATAACCCGAGGGAAACGCGGGGCCTACCCTCTCACGGTGGGACATCTCTCGCCCTAGTGACAGGCAGATCTGTCACCGGGAGAGGTGATTTATCTCCTCTGATTTCAGCCTTTAAAGATGCCCGATACAAGGTGAAGTGATAATTTTCCTCAGAGTTAACATGTCCAATGTCTCATTTTTCATTCTAGTCCTTGGGAAATGACACTGAACACTAAATTGGGAACTAATTTGGGTTGTGAGGTTTGGCTGCCTGCCCGTTTCTCTGGGAAAACAAGCAAATTATCTGTACTTTTCAGTCACAGAAGTTATACGATACCTGGGCCTCTCAAGTTGATCTAAGGATTTTTATCTTCTTTAAACCCACACTGGAGAAACAAAAGAAAACCACACGGCAGGGAATATTGCAAAACAACATATGTTTTGTCTGAAAATTAATAAAAATATGCAAAGTATTGCTTTGTGGGAAAAAATAGCTAAATGAGAATTTCGTGAGTGAGAAAGGCAGGAAGTCCATGTGTCTACAAAGAAAATATGCAATTGATTCAGTTTTAGGGGGAAAAGCACCATTATTTGAGAATGAAAATTCAACCAGTCACAATGTTATTTTCATCCAAAAAAAACTTTGTTTATGAACATTTTTCTGACTCTGGAACACAATTTTATAATTCATCTTCTGAATGCACTTATTTGGGCGCATAAACAGAAAGCAAATTACAACATGCGTTTGTATACAGAAAAGACCAATGTGTTAAAACTAAATTTTAACCTACATAAGTGTGTATTTTTCCATGATAGATAATTGATCATGGGTTATAATTTATTGTGTAAATGTATCAGCAGTGAGACAATTAGAATTAGTAAAGTTACATGACTTTAAGAAGTCATATGAACATAAACTAAGAATAGAGAAAGGTGATTCTATTTAAAGTTTATCATTATTTTACAAGATGGACACGCTAAAGAAATATTAAGTAATTGGCATCTGAGAATTTTGCAAGCCATTTCTGTTGGCCCTGGCTTCATGCAAAACCCATAATCTAAGCAGTCTAAATAATGACAAAAAGTGAATATAGAAAAGTGGGGGACTAAGGTGCTGGCTAGTGTAGCTCAGTGGATTGAGCATGGACCTGCGAACCAAAGCATCGCCAGTTTGATTCCCAGTCAGGGCCCATGCCGAGGCTGTAGGCCAGGTGTCCAGGAAGGGGCGTGCTAGAGGCAACCACACATCGATGTTTCTCTCCCCCTCTTTCTCCCTTCCCCTCTCTCTAAAAATAAATAAAACCAAAACAAAAAAAGTAGAGGAATAGCTAATGTCATTGAAAGCTTGCTGTTTTCAGGTGGTAGGTGCAATGCTCTACATGGATTATTTTATTTATTCCTTACAACACCTCTATGAAGTAGGGACCATGAATTGCATTCTTTTTTTTTTAATATTTTATTTATTTATTTTTAGAGAGAGGGGAAGGGAAGGAGAAAGAGTAGGAGAGAAACATCAATGTGTGGTTGCCTCCCATGTGTCCCCTACTGGGGACCTGGCCTGCAACCCAGGCATGTGCCCTAGACAGGGAATCGAACCGGCAACCCTTTGTTTCACAGGCCCGTGCTCAGTCCACTGAGCTACGCCAGCCAGGGCGAATTGCATTCTTTTTTGGTTGGGAAAAGGAAGACATTGGACAAACAATTTTCTCAAGATCTCACACTTAGTAAGTGGTGGAGCCAGAATGCATACGTGTCTCGAGCACGATTTTTTTTAACCTTATGCCAATAATAAGCAAAGAGTGACAACTGCCTACCGGAATCTAGCATCACAAAAGAGAGTGGCAATGTGTCCAGAGAGCGACTGGAAAAAAGAGGCGTTTTTCAGCTGCTGTTCGAAGCTACAGTTTCCTCGAGCTGGAGTGGAGAGACGGGAAGGCTCTTCCAGCAGGCCTGACTGCATGAACAAAGGCAAGGACAGAGGAGAGTTCCTCTTCTTTGCAGTCACACGTGTTCTAGTCTGTCTGGAACATGAGTTTCAGACAGAGCACCTGAAGGAGATGAAGCCCAGGAGCAGTGTTTGTGGTCAGATCCTTGACTTCCAAGTCCATTGCCAAACACAGCTATAAAGACAGGAAGACTGCTATGCAACCAAGTACACATGCTTGTGTCAGGGATGGGATTCAAATAAGTGGGAAGAGGGGCAATTCTTTGTTAAACTGTCTGGAAAAATGGTTAACAATATAGAGAAATAATGGACTCATATGCCTACCCAGCATAATGTACTGAATCCAGTTAAATCTGAATTCAAGCATTAGATGTGATTGGTAGAGGGTTCTTCAAGTCTAGCTGAAGTGTTTTCTGGTGCACCTATTTTTTATCCCTTTATTTCTATGGGCCTTAAGTACTGGCATAGCACAATGAAACTGGAAAAGAAAGCCCTCTGCTTGATAGCGTATATCATAAATATAAAATAGAATTGTATTATATTTTCATAATTTTTGATAGGTTTTACAAGTTCAACATTTCTAATAACTGATTCTAAGTTGCAGTATTTGCATCATTTCTCAGATAAAGCACAAGTTAGATTGATTACTATCACAAATAACAAAGCAAACGCTTAAGTTTAGATTTTATTTCTTCAACTGTTAGCTCATGTGTCACCCTGAAGTTGGATGCATTTGTGGAAAAATAGAAAGAGAATAAAAATATCACTCCCCCTGTGTTTTAAGAAGATTTCTGGTGAAAGTAATGTATTATTATACTCATTTTTCCTCTAATTTGATAATTGTTGTTTGGAAGCCTCTATGGAGTGCTTGGTTCTGGAGGTATTCTGATCACGTATTTTTTATCTTTCATTTGTAGGCGTGTGTGGGTGTAATATTAACACAAGGTACATTGGATTCTGGGCAGACAACGTTTTTATGAAACTGCTGTCACCTAAATGAATACAAATGCTTTGGACAAAGCATAAACAAAAAATGTTCTTCAAAAAGCACGAGGTAAAAAATTTTACACTGCGGACACTTGTATCCGACTCTCAGTTTAGGGAGAAGAGCTCGGAGGACTAGAAAGCCGGCATGCCCAAACCGGTTGTTGCCGGAACGCCTTTCGCTGGGCTCCAGTCTGGTTTGTCTCATCAGGTTTGCTACGGTTACACTTGGGCACTGCCTTTTACAGGAGTACACGCGTTAACACAGAATTTTACTTATTTTTTAAAAAAGGAATTGTGTAACACTTAGGATATGTTGCTATTGTTCTATTTGCTAAACTTCCCTTCTTAAATTCGTCTAAGTGCTATTTTTTTTTGCGGGCGGGGGGGGGGCGGCTAAGATCTCTGGCTACCATCACATCGTTTCCTGTTTCTACCTTGCAAATCTGTTTTCGATGTTCATCTACCTTGCGAGTGTGATTTGTCACAGCATGGGGCATCATGCTTATTTCAAAGTCGCTCGGTTCATTTTTCTTTCAAGACGTTCGGTGTTTCTAAGAATCTGCTCAGCAGGGAAGGTTAGGTTCTGTGTTTCTCTGCTTCATCTGACAATTTCGGTGTTTACACAGTGAGTGACATTCAGACAGAGGATGGAAATACTCTGGTAATTTGGGTTCTTTCCAGTATTTTCTTCTTTCAGAAGATAAGTAAAACATTAAGTGAGGTTCAAGTACCTCGGCAAGAACAAGTTATCAGAGCTATGTGAGCTCACCAGGTGATGCAGAAAGTGAACTTGGTTAAACAGAAAGCAAATGGGAGAATCGCAGGAAAAAAAAACTCTATGGTAGAAAAGCATTCATTGGCTTTTAAACAGTCTTCAAAATAAAAATATGAAGGTATACAAGAGTTAGAGTGTCAAAGGAAATGATGTAAGAGTGATAAACAACAGTATTTTAAAAAGGAAGATGAGTTATAGATGCTAACTGAATTTTTAAGTATCATAGACAGTTTGTGATAGACCTAGGACTCTAGAATTCTAATAGGATATAATTTCACTATCTCGAGGCTATTTGGACTAAGGTAACTGAAATATTAAGTCCTAACTATGCCTCATTCTAAGCAAGTTATTTGGAGAAATATATGTGAATCATAATACGTCTTAATCTCTTAAAAAACACCGTTATTTATTTATAGAGAGAGGGGAAGGGAGGCAGAAAGAGAGCTAGAGAAACGGATTGATTGCCTCGCACACGTGCTCCGACTGGGATCAAACTCACAACATGGGTATGTGCCCTCACTGAGAATGGAACCAGCCACCGTTCAGTTCATGGGACAATGCCCAGCCAACTGAGCCACACTGGTCAGGACGTACACCTGAACCTCTTAATCACATAATAATTTGATCACATGATTGATCCCAACAATGTTGATATGTATGCTTTCCAGAAAATATTAATATCACTTTCTAATAAAAAACTGTCCCAAGTTGTAATACATTTAAATGATCAACCAGCAGGGCCTGTTGCCCCATGTGCTACATTGGGGACCCCTACTGAGGCATGAAAGTATGGGAGTGCCAGGAAACAGCCGCTGCCCTGACTTCTACTGTGCTGCTCGCAACGCAGACCCCCTCACACTCGGGAGGAGCTCCTGCACCGGGATCTGCCATGGCTGTAACGCAGAAGTGGGCCAGTCTATTACCCCAGGGTGCGGGGGAACCACTCATTCCCCCCTGCGGTCCCCTTGTCCTGCTACCAGCCAGACATGCTGAAAAGCAGGGCACCTGGAATGGAACGCTCCGTTGGAACAGGGAAGAAGATAAAGGCCCGGGTCTGTGCCTGTCCCGCCCCAGATCTGTCTCCTTACGCCTGCGGGCACCGGGCACCGCCCCTCTGGCTCCTCCCACCCCCGCAGGAGCGGTAGGCGCCACCTGGTCAGCATCCTAAAGCTGCAGCTGCATCAGCATCTCAGGATCAAACCACGAGCTAGACCCCTTGCTGACCTGTCAGGACACACTGCAGACATGGGGCCGGGGGCATGTGAGGTTGTCAGAGTCAGTCCCCAGGGAAAGAATGTTGTTGGTCATCCAAAAGACATGACCACCAGCTGGCCCGCAGGGTGCTCTCGAGTGAACGGAACCTTCTCCCCCTCGCCCTGTCATTGGAAACTGCTTTGCGCTGGCCTTCCCTGCTCTCAGAGGCTCCTGCAAGGGTACAAACTTGGGATAGAAATCTGGTTTTGAGCGCATCTGAATTGGTACGTGACTCAGCCCAGGTGAAGGCCTCCATATAAACTCCTAAGATTCTGGCTACTGCATCCAGAAATCTTCTCCTCTTGCAGCCTCCCAAGACCAGCCTCGTGAGGTGCCCGTTTTAATTAAGCCTCTTGGCCACCTGCCAATCTGCAGTGGTCTGTCTTCCTTTGGCCCCTCCCTCTTCCCCTGCAAATGAGGGTTAGTTCCAGATGTCAGCTGGAATGCTCCCCAGCAGGCTGTGAAAAAAAACCCTGGAGAACTGCATTGGTGTAAATGAAATTTTAAACTAAAAATCAATAAATCACGAGTAACCTATTTGTACTTAGACATCTTTCAGAGTATGATCTATTTGAAGGCTTGATTGCTGAGAAATGCTTCCCTGAAAATCACAACTCAACAGAATCCAGTTATGTTGCTCAAAAAAAATAGTTGAAAGGGTCATTTCCAAAGAAATAATAAATACAGTGATGTTTCTTTGATTGTCAAACAACTCATTTATATGAGATAAGCTTCTTACAACAATTCGTGGTACAAGGGTCCTTCCCAAGTACATGCAATAGTCATCTCATCACGGCAGTGAAGTTTCATCAAAAGGTTTAGTTTGATGTGTTTTATCTCTTTAAACTCACATAAAACGACTTTAAAAGTTCAGAATAATTTAGCACTGGGGAAAATGATGAGGGTAAATTGCACTGAATTCAGAGGTCTTTCTGGAGATAAAAAATAAATGACTAATAACCAGTTAGTAAATGTCAACTGAAAAGAAAATGCAAATGCATGAGTTAACCGGCAAATGAATGCAGCCACTTTCACAAGTGTGTAAAATTGACAAGAGACAGAATCTTATAACATTAAAAATTATTTCACACATTTGTGTGTATGTCTGTTTATATATCCATATTAAAAGTACTAAAAAAAGCAATATATGTCTTGGAAAAAGTTATTCACATTTTTTTTTCTGCGACCAGGTGTGGCTATTTATTTATAGAAAAAAATAAAAATAATGGTTCCTGTCTTTCATGATATTACAGTTGATTACAATATAAGACAGCAATCTATTTCTGATTCTTGCCCATGCAAGGGCATTACGTAGACATTCGGTACAGAACACACAGAGGGTGGGGAGTGTGTCCCATCTGCAGGGAGGAAGGGTAGAGAGGGTATGTGTTCAGAGAAAGGCCTTTAATTTTATTTTCTGACTCGGAATTTGATATAAAATACCTTGAATTTTTTTTATTGTCCCAGGGAAGTAGAGAGAAAAAGTCTCATGAGAGCCCACGGATCAGAGACACACGCAGCATTTGCAATGGTCACTTCATCTGTCTATGACCGCCTTTCTGCCTGCCGATCCATGCGCCCGTATATCCCTCCTATTTCTACCCTCCTTAAAAACACCCATCTGGAGTCATGCTGCCCGTGAATTTGCATCTCATGTGGGTTTCACAGATTATTATGTTAACATTCTCCCGTGCCGTTAATACTTTTGAGAACATGCATTTAATATCTGCCTAATATCCAAGCTTAGAAACACATGTAACTTATACAATTATTTTCTTACTATTGAATATTCATTTATGTTTTTATTCCTTAAGATTAATTAAATTCTTTCTAACAAGTTTGTGTTTGGATCTCTAATTATCAAGAAGGAAAGAATGATCACAGACAGAATGGTTCTTGATAGAGCTTGCTCGCTTGACCTAATAACGATTTAGACCACTTTTCTCTCCTATCTACAGGGTACGTGAATGCCAGAGAACCGTTCCACTTTCAAACATGCAGTACAGAGCGTCTCATTGGCCATGACCTTTTCACACGTGTATCTCTGTTGTTCAGCACAGTGCCTTCCACACAGGAGACAGTGAACAAATGTTGGTTCTCTCACACAATTTCTTTAGCACAAGCCTCCACACTGGAGATGATATAGCTACCTGGTATTTATTTGGATGACTTTGAACTAGAACACTTCCACTTGACAACATTATTGTAAATTGGTTATAAAATCTGACTTTTCAGTTATTTATTTTTCCACATGTTTTATTGTTGTTCAAGTACAGTTGTCAGCATTTCCCTCCCCTGCCCCACCCCAGTCCTCCCCACTTCCCACCCTTGATCCTACCCCACTTTGGTTTTTTCTATGCGTCCTTTATACATGTTCCTGACAACGCTCCCCCCTTCCCCTCATTATTCCCTCCCTAAAAGTCTTTTTGCCTTATTTCCTAAAAAATATAAAACTAAATATTATGCTACTTTCCAAATTTAAACTGACCAGATTTGAACAGCTGTCTAAACACTTCAATTTTATGTGTATATATTATGACTATAGAATAGAGGCTTAACTCTATGCATCTATTTACATTGTATAAAATGTAAATGTAAAGAGTTAATATTAAAACATATTGTTTTTAATACATATGTATATATAAATACATATGTGTATACATATATCATATCTATACACATATATGATCATTAACTTACAATAGGGTTGCCTCCAAATACACCCATTGTAAGTTAAAAATGCAAGTTGAAAATGCAGCTAACACACCAGCCCACCTACCAAGTATCACAGCTCGGCCTCGCCTACCTTAAACTTGCTCAGAACACTTAACGCTAGCCTGCAATGACTTGAGAGTTTTCTCTCAAGATTAATTGCTTTATTCTTCTCACCAGGAAACACACTGTTCCGTGTGAAAATAAAAGCCAGTTGCAGAACAGGTGGCACTGAATGCAGCCAGATACATGCGTGGAAAATGTCTATGTGAATTCACAGCAAACTTTCTGAAGGGGTGCCCTGGTGATCTGAGGGAGGGTGACGAAAAGGCCAAGTTCGGCGGGATGGGACTGGAGGACACGGGTAAAGGACAGCTGAGGTCTCTCTATCTACTTTTGTTGGCTTTCTAAGAAAGTAGCATGTTTTCCTGTATAATTGTGTAATAAAAACATAAAAACGACTAGTTCATATTTTAGTTATTAATAGAAAAATGTTTTTTTGTGTTTAAAGTGAAGTGTAAGATGATTGTGATTCCAAATATTTATTTGTGAGGAAACCAAACCGATTTATTAAATCGTAACAGATGTAATAGTTCTGTTCTCTGTGGCAGCCAGCAGGAGAGAACATGTAATCCTTCGATGGCTTGCCTATGAAGTCACCTTTTAAGAGTGTCCCCACGTTTTGTTGCTTCCCAAAGTTTTATGAAATATTCTGGTGTTATCTTTGTATAGTTTTAAGTAGCCATGATTTACCTATGCCAAAGGAGAATCTCACCATGTGCTTATAAATAAATAGTAAATTTGGAAGTAGCTAAAATGAAAAAAATTAATGGCAAGAAGGGGTCAGAGAATAAAATAAGGAATCTGGATGAGAAAAACAAATAGCTATTATACACACTCATATGTATTTTTATAAACTTGTTTCATGTAACTTATTAAGATGGGCAGGATCATTTTTGAGTAATAAAGTTGTGCAATTAAATTTCACATGATTAGATCCCACAAAAGTGCACAAAATTCCAGCCGCTGACTCATCTGAGAACATAATTTGATCAAGCACAGAAAACAAAAGGGGGAAATGTTACAGGTAATGGAAACAGAGTTGCACTGGCAATAATGTCACGTGTGATGATATTTTGGAGGGAGAATGAAAATTTAGATGTTATGGAGTCCTAATAGAAAAAAAACCTATATGCTCACGGAAATTGGATATAATGAAATTCTACATTTGTAAGAACATTTGTAAATAAATTTAAATGAATTCTGTTGTGTGTTTTCCATATATTCATTTTTGAGGTGTATATCAGCATAATCTATATACAACATTTGTCTTTTGTTATTTCGAGTGGATACGGAAAGAAAAAGAACATAAAGTAACAATAGTGTGAAAACTGAATTTGCTTACCAGGTCCCCATTAAAATTACACTCGGGTGTCCTAACCCAGCCGCAGGTTATTGGTAAGGAAGCTGCTCTCCGTCCCTGTGGGTGAAGGGAGGGGACAAACCACCGGGCAACTGAAGGGATCCTGGTTTGGGATGATTCAATGATTGCACCATCATTCCGTCAGTCCAGAGACAGAGAACTGCTCCTCTCACAATTTAGGTGCACAAACCCTTCCTGGGGAGAGCACTGAGCTGACCCTTTCTATCCACCATGGGCCCTGAAGACTGGAAACCTGCTCCTAACAGGGACATCTTTCCTCATCGCCTGGACTTGGGGCTTCTAAGCCTCCAACGAGAGAGATGGACGAGGGTCCTCTTAGAGACAGGGCACTTGCCGCTGAGTCCTCAAATGCTAAAACTTTTCTTCCTCTATTTCTCTAAGTGTTTTTCTTTTGCTCTTTCTCCTCTGGAAACAAAAGCCCTTCTTTCACTTATTTTCTCCTGCAAGTTGAGCCTTCGATTGCCCATCACAAAGACCTAGCTGGACTCATGGACGTGGACAGTGGTATGGTGGTTGCTGGTGGGGGGTGGACAGTGTAAGGGGACTAAATGGTAACAGAAAAAAAATACAGTAAAGATTATATAAAAGAAGAATAAGGCAGACCTAGATGGACCTTCCTGAGATACACACTATCTTATCTAGGTTCCCTGAGGATGAGGAAGTATATCTCTTTAAAATCATACATTTCTTTCTACATAAAACACTCCCTTCAATGAAATGAAGAGTTTCTGGCAAAGCAGCCAAAAAGGAAGGCCACAGTTGGCCTCCAGTGCCACCGTGCCCATGGGCCCCAGGTTTTCCAATCTGTAGCTCACATGCAGAGAGATGCCGCTGGCCGAGCTCCCTCCGCTCAGAATCTTGGAACAGACAATTTGATCGCTTGGAGGAGCTTTTATAAAGTGTTCACTCTATCAAGTGCTCACTCTCTTGAAATAAAAATAAGTCTTCACTCATGGACATGAATAAAAAAAAATTCTTATTGAAACTGTCAGTTACTCTGCATGTTTGAAACACTTGAATTGCTTCATGTTTCAAGTGAGATAAAGACATTTATGAAATCCTATTCAAAACTGCATTTTCACAAACAAATTACCAGTGTGGGTTTTTAGGAACCTTATGTGAGTCCAACTCAAATTAGAAAACCGAAGAGATAAAGGCCAGTGAGTCATACAATGAACCACCACTGAAATTTATAATTTAATTAAGGCATACAAGATTCTTTTATGAAATGGTCCTCTTCCTTTTCAATATAAGAATTAAAAAAACATAGATTCAATGTTTGCTCAATAAAATGAGATGAACAGGTGAGTAAAACTCATTAAAAAGCTCTGTCACTGTGAGAGGGTGTTGTGATGACTTTTACTGTTTTTCCCTCTCATTTATATTATTTCTATGAATGAATAAATCAACTTATTAGAAAGTAAATCTTAATAAAATGGTACAGAAAAGATCAATGCATTTTAATTTTTGGTCCACTAGCGTGTAGCAGGATGATAGTAAGCACGTTCATTTACCCAGGGTGTAAGGAAATTTCGCTTTTTGGTGTTTTGAAATGTGGGTATAATAACAGACTCCTATTGCTAGGGGTGACTCACTGGAGAGTGTTGATGGCGCTCCAGAAGAGTGTCACCTGCAAGTGACTTGCAAGTCACACACATGGGAATGAAAACCCATATCTCATCTGTAGCCTGTAGTCTGATAATTGCAATGCTTATTTTCTGCGTGTGTATCTATGCTTGTCAGTTTGTATAAATATATGAATATGCATGATACATATGCAGATATACTAAATGCGTAAGTGCATGCAACTCTGAATCTTCTTTGAGACCATTAAGACTAATCACCTCGATTCCACGATACACCAATTCCGGTCAGTAGACCAGAAATTCTCTACCACTGCTCATTGTGGAGGTTCGGTTTTCCCTCAAGAGGCGTCTTTTTGCTGTCAGTTGCCCCCGTCATCTGATGGAAGCTGCTGTTCAACTTCTGAAAACCGCCCATGATACCTTCAGGGACTCTGGTTTGTCATCACCCAGCACTCGTACTCTGGTGCTCTCCTCTGAACATTTTCCCGCTGTCTTGGTGCAGGTGCAACTCAAATCTCCCTCAGGGTACCACTGCTCTGGGGTCCTTTGGTGATGCCCGTTTTCTGTTACACATTCTGCAAATTAAAGTCCAGGAGGCGGGGCTGGTAAGACGCATGCCCCTCACTGTTATTTTCAGAATGCTTTTCATCTCTGCTCACTAAATTATGTGCATCCTCCATTTCATGACACCAGATTGTATCACTTACTGTGAGTCCTTTTTGCCACAATCTACACAAGGATACGTGACTGAGTAACCTGGGGGGGGGGGGGTTCCTGCCAAGACCCCTGTCCCTTCTCCACTTCCTACTGTTCTGTCGATTGTACCATCACCACTGCCTTCCAGCTCATCATCCATCACTCATAGAAGGGTTTGCACCTGCCATGCAGTGGCACAGGGATAGTGCCACCATTGCTGATTACTTCAAAATCCATGTACCTAGTCCATCGGATTACTTTGTTACTCGGTTTCTTCACCCCCCCAGCTTTCCAACGATCATATCCATCACTCTACTCAGTCCGTCCCCACAGACGACCCTATACTTGGTTATCATCAACATCTCCCGCGTCCCCAATGCCAGTGTCGATGTCAAGCACGCTGCTCTGCGGCAGCACTTTCTGTCTCCTCTTTCCAGTGGGATGTTCCATCCGTAACCATATAGCGCCCACACCATTAGTCCCCTCAATTATTTAAGATCGTTATTTAAATGTCATGTTCTCCGAGACATTCTTCGGCTGCCCTGTACAAAATTGCAGCCCTCCTCCTACCTGGAGCTCCACAGCGCTCTCCTCAGTAGTTTCTGATGCCATAACATCAATGGCGGATGCGCTGTGAAACTGATGCTATTTCATGTTCAAGTCCAAGGTCTTCTAACTGATTTTGTATGGAAGCCTTTTTATTACTCCTCTTAAACGTGCCCTCATACTGTACGTGAAATATATATGGCATGCACATATATGTTATATAAAGATGTGCATGAATCTTCTGCTTATAACTTACCAAGACCAGCTGTATGTATTACTCTCTTTTTTGTTCATGTACAGGGGTGGGAAGAAAGTAGGTTTACAGTTGTGAGTATGCAAAATGCAGAGTTTATACTTGCATTATTACTTATTACTGAATCATTTCCATACAAACGACTGTAAACCTACCTTTGCCTCACCCTGAATGTAGCGTTTTTCTTTAAGTAGATAGAATGTCACCTTCGTGAGGGTAGGTGCTTTTGTCTGATTTGGTCATTACTATTCCCCAAAAGAGGAACTATAATGTGGTATTTGCTGATTAATTATGTCATCTTTCGCCTTTTGCCTCTAATACGAATGTTGCCGATAGCTTATTTATTATGTGAAGAAACAATTTCAACTCTGCAAAGCTAAGCCAAAAGGAAGATGCATGCCAAGTTCCTAAGTTATCACAAGAGAAAAGTCGTCGGGCATGAGATGTAAAATGTAAACAGCCTATGGAGCAGATCTGTCAATAACGCGGAACTGAAAGACCCAGCTGCTTTACAAAGAGGAGAAAAATTATTTATGCCTAAAAAAAATGCAAAGCGAACAGGGAGCTGCTGACTCCTCTCAGTGCGGAGGCAAACAGCAACGGAAGCGTGGTTGCTAGGCAACGGAGCTGAGAAATCCATGTAAGTGAAGAAAGTTCAAGGCGGTATCACAAGGGGCAAAATGGTACTTCATTCCGAGTCAATTCTAATTAAACAAAGTAGCATAATATAAAACGTCGCATGCTTCTCCGTCGTTCCTGAAGATAGTATATGTCATCAGGACAGTTCTTACAAACGGGAAGAATACAGACGTCTTTTTTTCGTTAAGTTTCACTGTGTAACATCAGTAGGAGACTATGTGAAACAATAGGCATTTCTCTCCGTTTGAAACGACGATTACACTAGTTGAAGGCTGTCAGATTGGCCGAAAACACCAGAGATCTTCTCAGAAACTAGACCCCAATCACTTAAAATCGAATGTTTCCTCCCTTGACTGATGGAGCTAAAGGTCAAACGCCTTTGATCCCGTTTCAAAGGACCGTCCAGAGTGAGTTTTAAAGGTCCAGTCTGCGAGACATATTGTGCATAAAGAGAGAAATCATTCCGTGATTAGAAAAAAAAAAGAAAACTTAACGAATACCCTCCCCGTTACCATGTGTATCTGCTGAAGTGTCCTTTTTTTTAAAATAACTTCTCTAGTTCATTTTATATCCCTGGTTATGAAAGCCATGGGAAAATGATCTCAAACAATTTACTAACCTGGGGGAATCTTGAGTAGGTTCAGAATTTTTACCAGCTGTTAGAATGTGGGAACACTTTGGCCCGGAGAACAACACGAGCAAAATCTCCGTTGTGAAGTGCCACGAGGGACCCTGAAGACACTATTTCGGCCAAGGTAAATGTATACGAAAAGATACGCTGAAGAGATGGCTGGAAATGCAAATCGTCGCGAGACCGAAGGGCTGTTGTGACAGTGTAGTCTACAGAGCTCAGCTGTGATGCTATAAGCTGGGAGAACAGAATGAGAGTTTTCGAACAACGGAAGGATGTTAAATGCTACAATCTGTGCTTCCGAAAGATAAGCCTGTCGGCGCATCAGTGCTAAACTGCTCGGGAAAGAGTGGAGGTAAAAGGACCGTTAGGGGACTGCAATAAGACTCAGAGACAATAATCAAGTCCAGGATGAAAAACATAAAAATGGGAATAAAGACAGAGGATCCCCACAGTGTGCGGCTCGGGCCAATTTCTTCTTGTTTGCTCATCATGGAATGGATTCGACGTGGCTGGCCCCTTCCCCACATCCAGGTTTTATTTCAAAGAGCATCTCGAAAATGCTTTTCCTTACAAATGGCCTTCACAATTTCCTTTCATGGTCTTGTATTATTGGCTCTGAGGTAACTACCTCTTTCTGAAATTCCCTTGAGTATTTGGGTTTTTTAATTTATTAGTCTTCTCCCTTAAAATCATTCATCAGAATGGAAGTGCCAGGGGACTCTCTGGTCCTTTCCCTCTTTTTCATTTTTGTCCCAGATTTGCAAAGTGTAATGAACAATCCTTTGGTTACGTGAGGTACTCAGCAAATGTATGCAGAGAAAAAAAGCATAAATGGCAAACATTCAGGAAATGATTGTTGAATAAACAGGGAAGTCACCGGGATGAATGAGGTCTCTCTGGCTGGTGAGGCTTACATTTGAACAAATTGTTTATGCTCAGGGGACAAAAAGGGAGCGTTACCACAAGTTCTAAAAGAGACACTTTGCTGATGGTATGGCCACAGCGTGTGATCAGGGCGTAGTTAAGTTGGAAAAGACATGAAATTTGTGGATGGAAGACACGACCACAAAACGTGTTCCCGTTGATGGCAATGTGACGTGCCAGAAAGCGCTGAGCCTCTACGAGGACTGTAGCAAGGGGGCCCCTCGTCCTGCTGACGGGTCCTCGCCAAACCTGCATCCCTGGCATCATCATGCCTCCTTTGCTGGGAGTCCCCGGGACAAGAACAGATCAGTTGATATCCATGGGGAATTTCATCTCATCCACCTGATTATTAAAATTTTACTCTTCGGTGGTTGCTCGGTGGTGAGCGTGAAACGGAGCCCAGGTACCTTCACACTCTGTGTTCATTCAGTGAAGTCTAACATATGCTCCTTTCCCGGACCTCCTCAACATCAACCTTCCAACTTCTCCCTTTCTGACACCTGACTATACTCAGCACAAATTCATTTTATGGTTATCTTTTTCTAAGCAGAATGAACAGCCAGGTGCACTGCCTAAATCTCTGCCTAGTCTTCTCTGGGGTGACTACCAACAGCAGTGCAGTACTACAGTCATCTACCTTCAGTAGTGCCAGCTGATGTACAGAACCAGCTGTCAATCAGACCAGGTATTTTTCTTCCTGCATCACTCTCTTCCAAGGAACACCTGGAGTCCCCAGCTGCTGGTCCAGAGAGCGGAGGCAACGGAGCCCGAGTAAGGATCATGGGCACCTGTACCACTTGACCGTGTGACTTATACCTTCAGAATCCTTTTAAGTCCAATAACGTATATATACCACTTCCATGTGACAATGGAATGATGCTGAGTATGATGCCCAAGTCACGGATTATTGGATCAGACAGCACACAGTTCAT
>PVKM010034843.1:0-15406 GCA_004027735.1 Carollia perspicillata
GGGAGAACTTCCTGCGGGACCACGCCCCCTTCCGGGAGTCGCTGGGTCTGGGCGGGAAAAGACGGAGACAGGGTAGGGCGGCCCCGGCGGTGGGTCACCGGGTGGCGATCGAACTTCCCAAGTGGGGCTGGTCTTGAGTTGTGCAAGGGCTCTGGTGGACTTGCCTGGTGGCAAGAAAGTGGGAGACGTTCCACTCGAGCCTTCTTTCAATGCTGGGATTCTCCAGCAGGTTCCCCTATTTCACTCAAGTTGTAAGACAGGAAAAATCTTGAATCACTTTGAGAATTAAGGGTACCTAACTGTTGAACTAATAATGGCCAAAAGAATTGAGGAAGGTAGCTCGCGGGGTGAGGAAATAGGACAATTTTCCAGCCTCTAGTATCAGCTTTTCATAGTGTGAAAGCTATGAAATATATATACTCTTTTCATCATTTTTCTCGGGGAAGGATATGAAATAAATAACCAATGAGAACTTAAATTTTTTTTTAGTCCTGGCTGTTGTGGTTCAGTGGATTAAGCATGGGCCTGAGAACCAAAGGTCGCGGGTTCAAATCCCAGTCTGGATACATGCCTAGGTTGTGGGCCAGGTCCCCAGTGGGGGGGCTTGTGAAAGGCAACCACACACTGATGTTTCTCTCCCTCCCTTCTCTTTAAAAATAAAATAAAATCTTAAAAAAAATGATAACCTGATAACCTGTTTGAATTATCCATACCCAAGCTTATTTGCCCAATCAAGACTTAATCCATACACAGGTATAGTTTTTTTTTTAACACAGTTCATCCTCATATTTCTATGTCAATAATTATTACAAACTGATTCTGACAAGAGTCTCTTAGAAGAAGGTATGCTGTCAATATAAGATAAGGTTAATCGAGAAGACTTCCAGAAGAGTGATGATTACCATTTGGAAGGAGAGAAGAAAAGAGTTAGTTATTTGAGCAGTGCAGTACTGGAGTTAGCACACGATGATAACCAGTGATCATTTAGTCCAATGCGGATTCTTTCCCTGATCAAAACTAGGACACACAATGGGAGATTCTATACCTCTCCCACGACAGAAATGGGAACGATTCCCAAATCCTCTAATCACAAAGAAAAATACACAAGAGAATAAAAAAAGGCTAAGATTGTAAAGAAATTGTACTTTATTTGAAGACAAAATACTTTTGCCACTGTCATGGTCTTTTGAAACATTTTGAACAAAACCTCCTTTCCAAATAAGTCTCTTTTCTCAAGGGCAGCTGTTTGCAGATTTGATGGTTGATTTATACTTATTCTTGGCTTCTTGTTCTCTCATCTACAAGCTTTTCTTCTCCCCACACCAAAATCCATTAGGGCTCCCAATCAACAGCCCCACTGTGTGATTTCCTGCAGAAAGTTCACTCTTGAAGTTACTTATTCCTGTATTAGTTCCAGTAATTAGAGTCACTTAAAATGTCAAACAACTTGGGCTCTATCGATGAAATGTGTTAAAGTATCCTAAACTTAACTTTTATGCCATTATCTTTGGTTGGTCTGTACAACTCAATTTTGGTTATCTTTTGAGGCACCTAAAATGTTTATTTTCCCCAAGAAATTTGGAAGACAAGGCTGAGTCCTGTGTGGTTATCAGAAGGCAGGCTGCACTATGTTTCAGAGGAGCTAAGGGTCCCCCTGCTGGTGAGTAGTGAGAACTCTTCTAGCTCAGTGGGTGGCATGGGTTCAAAGGATGTAAAAGGTTAAGAACTCCAGTTTGGATTATTGCCTTGGCTGTCAACTGGGGACAGGGTAGTTAATTGTTTCATGATTTTCTTTCAGTTTCAATGACTGGAAACTCTGGTCTGTGTAAGTCTGGGCTCTGGAACTGAAGGGCTGGGGATGGCACCCTTGGCATCTCAGTTTGCTCTCCTTAAGGTTTCACAGAACCTGCTGGACAGCATTTGTAGTAGCCCTAGATAATTGAATAAGCAGGTTTAAAAACTTTAACTTTAAAACAGATTTTCTCCTTTTTTCCTTATCGCAAAATCAATGTTTATTGTAGACATTTAGAAGATGCAGGTAAGACAAAAGAGATAAAGAAAACACCCCATCCCATCCTTAATTTAACCCATCACACACTTTGGCTTATACCCTTCCAGTCTTTTTTTCTAATTTACTTACAGAAATAACTTTTAAGTTAAAGTATTTAGAGCAAACTGCTTTGTGTCCCTTTTTAACAGCTTCATTGAGGTATACTTTACATACAATTAAATTCATCCATTTTAAGTGTATGGTTCAATGAGTTTTTGTAAAAATCTATATTTGTGCAACCACCGCCATACTTAAGTTTAAGAACTAACATCATAAAGTTTTCTCATGCCTCTTAGCAGTTATAGCCTGCTTGTAAACCTGATCATCATTTGTGAATATCATTCTTTTGTTTGAAATATTCTTTAAGGACATCATTTTGATTATTATGGTATTGTTTTATATAGCTGTACCATGATGTATTGGACATTGAGGCTTCTTTAAGTTTCTTACTTAAAAATTAAACATGACAAACATCCTTGTAATGAAATCATTTTGTACATTCATGATTATTTCTTTAGGAATAATTTCTAGAAGTGGCAGTATTGACATCAGTGGTTATAATTACTCCATGGTTAAGTTCTGTGAGGTCAGGGTATTATATCTGTTTGTTTACTGTTGTATGTCCAGATCCTATGCAACTTGATACATAATTGGTGAGTGGGTGGCTGAGTACTCCTGGCTATACCGTAGTCTGTCAAAGAGACGCCAGTTTATACCGTCACCAACAGTGTGTGGCATTTAATAGAAAGAATGTATTAGTGTACATTTTAGATTTTCCAGGATGGATCTATTTAAAATATTATGCTATTATTCCATTGATCCAAGGAAATATTCCAAGAATTCTAATATTTTGGCATCCAAATTATATCTCTTAGATTTCTAGTTACACTTACAGTCATACCCAAAAAGAGTCTCTTGTAAAACCATAGATCTTGGTTTTTCTTAGAAAACATAGTCACTTATCTATAAAGTTATTTTCCCCAAGATCATAATATTATAAAGAACAGTAAGTATATTTAGATGGTTTTGAATGTTCAAGATAACACAAAATTACTTCAAGGCTGTTTCATTAAACAGTTTTGGGAGTCTTCGCTCTTTTCATTGCTTTTTCCTGGAACATTATAATTTTACATTATAAGCCACTGACACTATCAGTATGGAACATGTCTTTTCCTTTTTCCATAAGGGAAAAAAGTGAAATGGATGATATACACTTAAACAGGATTCAAATAGCAAGCTTAATGTATATTTTTCCACAATAAAGCAATTACAACCACCCAACTTGTAATATAGTTATATATGTGCTGCTTTATAAATGCAGTAAAGAACAATGACAAGAAATGTAATGGGTGACATCAGCTACTTTTGATAGTGTTCCAAGAGATTGCCGTAGGAACACCGAAATTTAATCAGGATTCCCTGGGGGATGTGGACATTATTCCCTGAGACTGAAAGGTCATTGCTATCCCCTGCCTCTGGCCGTTTTGACGAATAATTAAACACCTAATGCCATTTGCAGCCACATCCGCGAGATGCTTATTGCTGAGAGGGCCCTGACGGACTCTCCAGGCAGCCCCCAGTGTGGAGGGAGGTGCCCGCTTTCATCTTTGTCCTGCGCAGGCAGTGTTGAGCCAGGTGGGGGCCCCAGGGTGCAGCTGTTGCTAGGGAATTAACGGAGTGGTATCTATTTACTAGTAAGAATTGGAAAAGGGAAACCATATTACCACTTAATTTTTTTTTTTTTACTGGTCAGAATGCAAAAGATGTCCACATCTCCAGCTGCTAAGAATGTACTAGACAAAAGCAAGAAACGATAATTTTGATATCTATGAAAAAGTAGTTTTCAATGAGCTGCTTAGAAAAATGTAGAAAATTCATTGTCGATACCCTTTGAAACCTTTCCATTTTCTTCTTCCTCCTGCCTCTGTGTCACATTCACTGATGTCCGAAGAGGAAGAGAAGGAAGAGTTGTGGGAGGAATTTCTATTCATGCAGGCATCATATAACCTTAAGTCCTTTGGGGAAAGTAATTCTTGGCAAACATTCCAGGACCATGTGTAAGTAGAAAATGTGTCATAAAAGGACTCATTTTTAGTGTCTATTCCAATCAGATCTCCTCGGATCTTCTGCCAGAGGTTTAACATTTCTTTCCGGTGCTCAAGAGCTGTTCCTAAGTTATATGTGTCTATAGCTCTCTTTACCTGCAGTGAGAAAGCAGAAGTTTACAGTAGTTATCTTAAAATATCTTTGATTTGCAGACCACAATTCTAGATATTCCAAGAATTATGTTCCTAGGCTACTTGAAAGTCACTGAGTTTATACATTGGTAGTGCCTCTTGAGGAATTGGGAGTCGACAGACAAGGAAAATAAATTACTTTGGAATAATGAGATAATACATTTTATATGAATATTAAAAACACAAGAGTCTACAACAAGGAGGAAATGTGGGGTGGAGGTAGGCCCTGAATATAATAGGAATGCCAAGGATGGCTCTCGGTCCACCCTAGGTCAGGGAGGGAGAGAATGCTGAGCTGAGTAGGTCCTCAAGGATTTGGTTAAACCGAGGGAGTGGTGATGGGAAGGTGTTTCAGGAGATGGGATAGCATAAGCAAAGGCTCAAAAGCAATAAACATCCTGGTGTTGCTGGGGAAGAGGGGTAAAGCGCTTTGGTATTGATAAAACGTCAAGTTCAAAGTGAGAGGGAGTGATGAAAGCAAGGCAGGCAAGGCCTGCTGTAACCAGGTCCTTAGACTTGGTCTCATGAGGCTGGAGCGATCCTCTCCTCAGTGTGAATCATGCGGTAGTAAGCCACTCTTTCTGATGGATGTGAGATAAATCACTCTGTGTGCATCATTGGCGAGAGGGAAGCATCATTCTGAAACAGGACAGTAACATAGCTGGATCTTGATGTTAGATCATTGGCAGCCACGTGGAGAATGGACAGAGGGGAGCAGCTACGAGGTAGGGACTCCGGGTGGGAGGTTGTTGTCCAGGCTGGACCTAAGGAGGGCCTCAGTTAAGGCATTAGTGAGAGGATGGAGGGAAGGGGACTGGTTTGAAAAGTCTTCCCGGGAATGAGAGTAGCCAGATTTGGGGATTAGTGCAAGTGAAGAGTGAGGAAAATGTGTAAGTTAAGAATGGCTCCTGGCTTTCTTGGTTCAGTGGTTGGGTAGATGGTGGTATCAACAACTGAGATACAGATTCCCCAAGGAATAGCCAATCTGACGCAGATGCCGAGTTTGGTTTTGGACATGTCATGCTTGTCATGCTACGAGACAGCGAGGTCCAAACCTCAGGCAGTCAATGAGGTAAGACAGAAGTACTGGAGAGAAGTCTAAGCTAGTGGCAGATTTATGAATTATCAGTATATAGGTGACAGTTAAAATAAGGAGGGTAGATTGACAGTCCAAAGAATACTCGTCCTAGTTTTTCCTTTACTTAATGCAGAGATCCCCAATGTTTTCTGCTAAGACTGGGTTACAGGTATGCCAAGGTCTTGATCTTCCCAAGCATCTCAGCCCTTGGGGCAGCCGGTGCACCAGGCTGGAGGCCTGGGGCTGTGAGTAACCTCCATTTAACCCAGTGTAATCTGTGCCATGATGGGAGAGGCTGGGAGCCCACTCCTCTGCACTCCTGACATGCAGCACAGACCACCTACAGCTCCATTTATCCCAACACGTTACTATCGCTCATTTCTTTCTCCATGTCTTCCACCCTTACTCTAAGCTCACTGAAGTTAGGGACTGTGTTTTTTTTCTCTGCGATCTTTCCTAATCCCAGAACTTTGTTGATACTGCGTAAATATTGACTGAAGAAATGGGTGGACAAGTGTGTACAGTGAGAAAAGGGGCAGGATGAGACTAGAAAAGAAGGAAACATCAGGACTTTGGGGATGAACATTCAGGAAAGAGAAGAAAGAGCAAAGGACACAGAACTACAAAGTGAATTGAAGATGCGATTTGGTAAAAGCCAAAGAAGTAGAAAGTGTCGAGGAGAGCTTGAGCATTAGTGTCAAATACAGAAGGGAGGTCACATAAGAGAAATAAACCCTAGTCTGTCTCTGTGGAGTACAAAAGTTGCTAAGAAGTCAGGACACAAAATTAGACAGGCAGGCGTAGAGTTTTGGTTAAAAGGGTGGATCCTGGCCAAGCTGACCCTGTTTGTAACTCTGGCTCTATTATTGCCTGGCTGTGTGCCTTTGGGCAAATCGCTTAACCTCTCTGTGCCTATCTGTAAAATGATAAGGAATGATAATGGTGCCTACTTCAAAGGATTGTTGAGATAAGTAAATGAATTAGAACGTGTGAATTAGAGCACTGGTAGAACATAGTGCCTGGCACTTAATAGTTTAAGGAAGCTCACTTAAACTATTATTACTATTCTTCTTTTAAATCCTCACTCGAGGTTATGTTTACTGATTTTAAAGAGAGAGGAAGAGAGAGAGAAAGAGAAAGAGAAACATCAATTACCTCCTGGACGCCCCCAACCACAGATTGAGCCCTCAACCTAGGTATGTGCTCTGACCGGGCACGGAACCCACAATCTTTTGGTGCACAGGACGACACTCCAACCGGATGAGCCACCCCACGAGGGCCTAGTTTTCTTTTAGCTGCTGTGATAAAGGCTCTTTAACTCATCATGTGATTCCCTGAGTGCACTTCTCACTGAGACTGTCAGTTTAATATCCTAACTAGTTGCTATTTCTAGCATGAAACAAATTAATGTCCCAGAAATGATGCAGGGTGTGGCTCCACAGGTGATTAGCAGGGTGATTTGTAAGTTAACATTTGAATCTGTTTGGTTATAGAGCAGGAAACATCTTTAGAACAGGTAGAAACGAGAAATGATCTTGTCTCATTTTAAAGACACAGAGGAGAAACAAACCCTCTTGGTTTTATGGCTGTAGTACCGAAGTGGGAAATATTTTTTGTCAGTGCCTTCTGGGAAGGCATTCATTCAACAGCGACTACTCACATGCGGTTTAATGGCAGCTGCATCAGTCACTGTCCAATTCTGTTTTCTCTTGAGTATTTGGTCAATGGTGAGGATGTCAGTTGGGTAGCCTGAGGCGGAGTCAACAGGCTTTATTTTTGCTGCCTTGATGCACATTTAAAAAAGAAGGTGAGTTATCTATTTTAGTTTGAATTATATAACAAAGACATAATAAACAAGCACATTGTATCATGAAAGACTTTGTATATCGTTCATAAGGTTATCGCTAAGCACTTGTCAGGTGTTTTGGGGCACCAGGTTTTGTCCCATGTGTACATGGGCATCTCGCAAGTTCCCTTTCATAATGGGGCAGCCTACTCAAAAGAGAAGTGTAGATCAGAAGATGTGGAACGGACATGGAGGGTGGAAAGGAGCCAAGTCCACCCTTACCCAAACTTCCCACACCATCAAAAGCACTGAAAATGAATGTGCCCGCCACAGCAGACAACCTACACTGCTTCCAGACTTCTCATGGGAACCAGCCATGTCCTCCTTGTCCCTGGGCTGCTGACCAGTGCGGTGGACATCATGGGAATACGCTGACTGCTTTCTTTGAAAATGTGTATTGCCTCATTTCATTCAGGCCTGCAGTGCTGTTTGACATTATTTTTCTTCATTCACTGTTAATTCTCTTACAATCTTCACGTCATGGTTGGAAAACCAGACCTTCCGACTCCTTCGGCTTGTCTCTTCAAGGCTAATATAAATTTTTTATTCTTCTTTCCACTTTAGGACTTCTCTATCCTTGAACCTGTTTTTTCCTCCTTCCCTCTTATATGTGTTTTTCTTAATGTCCAAGGCCAAATCTCCCCTGTATCTTTATTTATTTGCCTCCTGGACCATATCCCTTCAGCTGTCCTCTTTCCAAGGCCAGCTTCAAGGATGTGTGACCTATGCAATTACATAGGACCTCAGACTCAGAAGGGCCATGAACTTGGCTTAATGTTCCACTGTTGCTGTATTTATATTCTTAATTATTTTTGGACAAGGGGCCTACATTTGCACTTGGCATTAGGCCATGAAAATTATGTAGAGAGATCTGTCCCTCTGGTCCTCAGTTCCTCTTTTGAGCAGTGATTTTCGCTTTGGCTGCATCTTGGAACTTGAAAAGATACCGAGGCAAGGGCCCATTCCCAAAGATCTGATTTAATTGGATAGGGCTGTGCCCTGGGCATGAGTTGTTTTTAAAAAGTGCTCCCGTGGGGCAGCCAAGATTGAGAACCACGGCTCTAAGGGTCCTTCCTCCTCCTGGTTACAAATGTGCTCATCTCCCATGTCCTAAAACAACTTTTTCTAGACTCTGATTCTATAGCCAGCTGTAATTCCCCATCTCTCTTCCCGAAGAGTTAAATTTTTTTCTAAGAGGAGTTGATTTCCTTTTGGGGGCATGGCAGGAATCTGCTTTATTAGTTCCTGGAGATGCATGATAAAAATTTCCCATTGTGATAATGGGTTTGTCTATTCATTTAGCAATTATCCTAACATTGGATGAAAGTGAGAAATTTTAAGGCAAGCATAATTTGCATGGTACACACAGGCTCAGGATAGTAGGATCTTCCTGATGCTTTTTAAGAATCTTTTTAAAAAGATTTATTTGATTTTAGAGAGAGGGAAACCTCAATGGGTAAGAGAAACATTGGTTCCCTCTTGCATGCCCCAACCAGGCAACCCAGGCCAATGTGCCCTGATGGGGAATTGAACCAGCTACCTTCCACCTTGAGGGATGACGCCCAGTCCACTAAGCCACACCAGTCAGGGCTTAAAAATCTTTATATAGCATATTTATCTTTAGCTACTTTTCCTTAAATTTTACTTTTCCCATATTAATCTATTGATGCCAGCTTACTTTAATTTATATTTGCTTCATATAGTTTTGCTGTCCCTTTTAAACTCTCTGAGCCATATTTTAGATGTGTCTTCCATAAAAACATCTATCTGAAAATTATTTAAAAAATCAGAATTCTTATATTCCAGTTGGAGAAACTGACAATAAACAGTCAGGCATCACAGGTGGAGGGGTCAATGTTGGGAAATAAATTTAAAGGGAATAAGTGTCCTCTATATCCATCTTGTCAGTGATATTTGCCTGTGGGTGTGGCTTCATTCGGAGAGATACAGACACAGTCTTAAACTCTAGGTCATTGGTGATCATCACAGGGCTCTCTATTTTATTTATTTATTTAAGATTCTGTTTATTTATCTTTAGAGGGGAAGGGAAGGAGAGAGGGAGATATTTATCAATGTCATACATTGATACTTATCGATGTATGGTTGCCTCTCATGCGTCCCCTGCTGGGACCTGGCCCACAACCCAGATACGTGTCCTGACTAGGAATTGAATTGACTGCAGTTGTTTGGTTTGCAGGTCTGCGCTCAATCCACTGAGCTACACCGGCCAGGGCTATTTTATTTATTTATTGTTGATTTGAACGATGTATTTATTGTCTCATTTATGTGAAAATCCCAGAAATGGGACTTCAGTCATGGGCTTCATCCAGAGGTTCAGAATGTCATCAAGGTTTCAGGTCAATGACTTCGTGACCCTCCACATTTTAGCTTCATCCTTAGGTTTGCTTCTCTTCCGTCACAGGGCTGCCTGCTGCCCCAGCACTATAGTCCCTCATCCATACCCAGAGGGAAAGACTGCTTCTCCTGCCCCAAATGTCAAACAATGGTTACAAACTTCCCTCTGGTTTGACCAGCCTAGATCACGGGCCCATCACCAAAGTCAATGTGACTCGGGAAATCTGATTCATTGATTGGCTTGGATCAATCAGGATGGATGACTTCAGCAGCTGGGGGTAGAGTTAAAGCCTCTCGAACCAGAAAGCTGGGGGATTTCTTGTCTTCTTAAGGGTGGGGAAGAGGAATGGATATTGAGGAGAGACTCCACTGGCAGATCCACGCCTTTGGTTTCCTCTTTCTTCCTATACACACCCCTTTAAAAGTTCATGCCTTCATGAGCCATGTGCCTCTCTTTTTCAAAAGGAGTTACCCCAGGTCCCATCTTGAACTTTAAATCCAAGGTCTGTGATGTATCCTTCCCTAGGTCGGTTTTTAGATGGAACTTTCCACAGTCATCGTAGGACTCTTTAAATTTTTTTTAGATTTTTATTGTGATAAGAACTCTTAATATGAGATTGACCCTCAACACAATTGTTGGTGTGCAATACAGTATTAACTATATGCACAACGTTGTAGAGCAGATCTCTGTAACTTATTCACCTTGCGTAATTTTGACTTCATGCCTATTGATTAGCAACTCCCCATTGTTTCTCTCTCTTCCAGTTCTGGGACTCATAACTTTTGCCTGGAGGGAACATTTAGGGATCTCACAGTGATGGGAGGAACACATGGACCTCTGGAACCCAGAGATACTCCACCAGGTAGGCTGGTCTCAGCCAAGTTTTGCTCTTGTTTCTCAGGTGGAGAGGCATGTGACAAACCTGGGGTAAGGCCACAGCTTCCTGAAAGAATATTTCAGGAAATATTCTTTTGAAATGAGGAAGTATGTCCTCATTTCTGGAAATGAGGGCATACTTGTCTGAGACGTTAAAACTTATGATGATGAAGTATACCTGTGGTGGGGAGGTGGGGCAAATAGATTCGAGGCAACAGAGCTTGAAGCAGGGTCAGAAGGTTCAGCTGGAATTATAAATAGGGTTCGAGTCCAAGGGCAAGATGGCCCCTCCATCGCAACGTTGCTCCATTGGGTTGTGGACTTGGTTCTCTCATCCCATGGTGTGTGGCCCAACCATGATCTAGAGACAGTTGAAGGAAACCAAAATGCAGCTTCTGCGCCTCGAGTTGATGGGAGAGCAGAGCAGTTGGAGGTAGGGCCTGAAGTCCTCCTTGTTATTATCCTTATATTCCCCACTCCCAGCTCCAAGCCTAGGACTGTATTTTTCAGTAAGTTTAATTGTTTGTTAAAATTAAATAAAATATTTATACCTGAGCTTTAACTTAGGAATATGTCTGTGGAATCTGTTTTGAAATACAATGACTGAAAATATTTGTTATTAAAAAGGACATTACACCCTGGCCGGGTAGATCATTTGTTTAGAGTGTCACCCTGACACGCCGAGGTTGCAGGTTCAGTCAGTCTCTGGTCAGGGCACCTACAAGAATCAACCAATGACTACGTGACGATGTGGAACAACAAATTGACGCTTCCTTCCTTCCTTCCTCTTTCTCTCTCCCTCTCCCTCTCTCTTTCACTCTAAAAAATAATCAATCAATAAATTTTTTAAAAAGCATGTTACTAGTTCTATTAAGTTAGAATTTTAACACAAGTATTTAGGTTGATGTGACATAATTTAAATCTCACCTGTATTTTCCAATCTCTTTTATGGAAAAAATAGTTCTCAAAGAAATTCAGAGGCTCCTTTCTCCTCAGCATTTCTAATTTCTGTATGTCTTTGAATGGCTTTCCCATTACCACTCCATCCTCATTAGGAAACAGGGGAAAGATGGGTATTTTTGAATATGGATTATCTGAAGGAGGATTGCATCCTGAAAAGATTTTTTAAAACGTTACCACCAATAACATAAGAAATTCACATGAAAGACATACACGAGGCACCTATTTCATTCTTTGTCTGTTCTTCTCAGTGCCATGACCATCTTCTTCACTCTCCTGTGCCCCCCGCCCCCACAGACTCTCAGCTTCATTCAGGTGTCTGAGGACTCGGGTAAAACATACATGTGCTTTCAAATGATAGCTGGGTAACAGAGACCAGTCACTCAAAGTAGGCTGTGGTCCTGCTATAACAGCACTTGTCCTCTGGTACTTGTTTCTGACAAGTAAGTACAAATAGATCCTTTACAACAGTGGGGAAGTGGGTCTTACTCTTGAGCTCCTCAAGATATTTCAATAAATCCTTTTCTTTCATGACTGAGATCCGGGCAGCATTAACAAAGGCGGTCGTGCTCGAGCTCAGAGGTGTGCAGATGTCTGGCTTAAATCTCCTTTTTCCATAACCCTCAGTGTAGGGACTCCACAATATTCCTGAGGTGGTTTCTTGGAATTTTTTTCGGAAATACCTAAAAAAATATGTAATCCAGAAGTGAATAAAAATTGTTATAGTTCTACTAAAAACGTGCCTGAGTGTTAGACAAATGGGGGAAAATGTCAGGTTACAAGTTATATATACTGAATAAATTTATTTTAAATTTAATTGGTATATATCATTCACTATTATTTATTGAGTGTCTGTTTCTGCAAGTTATAGACTGTCTGCTGATAACAGCCATAGGCCATTTGACTATATTTTTAAAGGAATATTTATTAGACAAGTATCATTTAGCACAATATACCTAAAAGCCAATAATAATACAATGGAAGATTTAAATCAAGGCCTCAGAATTTCATACAAACACCAAGACCAAATTCCTAAAGTATTGGTATTTGCATTTCAATTTTTCCCCACTAACTTAAAAAAATAGCTTAAATTTACATGGCTTAGAAGTTATTAAATGAAACTAGAATTAACAAACATGCCAAATGTTCCACTTCTAATTGTAGACACAGCTCCTGTATGGAGTTTTCCAAAGAATAAGCATGTCTTTCAACATGCATTCAAACAGCGTTCAATGCAATGTGATATAAGAGCATCATTTAACATAATGTAACTGCTTTACCCTAAATACATTTACTGCTTAAGTACATCCTACAATAGAACTTGAGAAAAGCTAACAATTGTTTAACAGCTATAGTTTACTCAACTTAGTTGTTACCCATTTGACTATTTTACATATGTAGTCCCTGGGCTTTGGCTTCCTCCCTTTTTGCAAAGACCTCCCAGTCTTGTCTAGAAAAATACCTATCAAGTATGATCCTTGGCAAACCCTTAATTGATACTGGCTTCAATACAAACACTGATCGTTCCTATTATGTGTTTGACTTTTAAATGCAACTTTTTTGAGACTTTTTATATGAATTTATTTGCACTGACGACATATGTTGATTGGTGAGCAAGATCTCCAATAAAAGGCAACATTTTTTTAAATTAAAAAAACTCTTATTGCAGACAGTTTGGAAAATAGAGAAAAGTATAAAATTAAAACATTACTAGTAACCTTACTATCCACAGTAAATCACTGTTGATTGCAATTCTTTGTGATTTGTATGTATATGCACCTGTTACTATGTTTTTTAGGTTGTAAATTCTTTAAGAATAAGCAGAGCAGGCTATATATGATATAGGACTCTAATTCACAGTGCAAACATCCCCCAAATGTGTAAACTTCTGATTTACAAACATGCACAGCTTATAGATCAATGACAGATCTTTTTTTTATTTATTTACTGATTTGAGAGAGAGAGAGAAACACCAATCTGTTTTTCCACTTATATCTGCATTCATTGGTTGATTCTCCTATGTGCTTTGATTGGGGATCAAACCCACAACCTTGGCATATTGGGATGATGCTCTAACCAACCAAACTACCTGGCCAGAGCCTGCATTTACATATCAATTATCAATACATCATACTGGTGCAAAATGGCTGACTACCAGGACTGATACGTATTTTTGCAACACTGTTACACCAATGTCACATTCTCGGCAATGAAGAAGCTCTGGTGACAGACTCCTCCTTGGGAGAGGAAGGAAATAGGTAGGGGCCTGAGAGATGAGATTTTAACTTGAGTGTGATAGGAAGCCATAGGACACTTATGATCTGAATTATGTTTTAAGAATATCACTCTGGCTGATGTGTTGAGAGGTATTTTTGGAGGCATGAGTAGAAACCTAGTTTTTTTTGTTTTGTTTGTTTGTTTTGAGATAAGACAAGAGGTAACTAAGTGGGGCCCAGAAAGTTTGCATGGCTGGTTTTGAGTCACCCTATACAAGTTTGGTCCCAGTTCCCGGGGTCTCAACGTTGGCTGCACACAGGTTTTGGGGACATGGCGCACTCTCTCAGAGGTCCTCACCACTGTGCCCCTCACAATGTCCCTTGAACTGGGACAATTCTAACATTGGATGATAGACAACAAAAGTGAAAGAGCATGCAAATAGCACTGTGTTTAAAGGGCAGACAAGCCTGAACTTTCTTAGCCATCTTATGCCCTCAGTGGGGAGCTGAGATGGCCTGAGGTTGGCCTTGCAGTTTCGGAGCTGGGCGGCACTGTGGGGTGAAGGAATCAGGTCTCATCTGCCCCCACACCTTCTCCTTTGTTTTGGAACAGACCCCATGACATGGAATGTTAGTGAGAGGTGACTGCCTTGTGAGTATCCTCATACGTGCTTCTTTTTTAAAAAAATATTTTATTTATTTATCTTTAGAGGGGAAGAGAAGGAGTGAGGGCGAGAGGGAGAGAAATATCAATGTATGGTTGCCTCTCATGCATCCCCTGCTGGGAACTGGCCTGAAACCCAGGCATGTGCCCTGACTGGGAATCGAACCGCAGTTGTTTGGTTCGCAGGCCCGAGGTCAATTCACTGAGCTACACCAGCCAAGTCACATGCTTCTGAGGAGGTTGTTTTTGCCCCTTTCTTCGTCACTTACCTTACTATTTCCTTTATAGCCTTTCTGGGTAAGGCTGAAGTCTCTACAAGCTTTGATAGGATTTCAAACAACAGAATTCCTGGGTTGCCAGCTAAATCTAAACATCTCATTTTTTCTGGAACTATAAAGGAAAGAAAAGATCCAAAATGCCTTCTGAAAAAAATCAACCATCAAGAAAGTACTAAAATGACAGTCTTTTTATTGTATATACAAAATTAATACCAAATCGAGGACTGGAGAATTACAGGAAAACATTCAACATTTGTTCTATTGTAGAAAGGTAGAAAGATATATTTTATTACTGAACAGACAAAATAGTCATGGAATTGAAAAACTACTTTTAGTTTGATGGCTTCTAAGTAAATATAGTCACACGTTTAACATAAACATGAATTTATGTTAAGGACCATTGCCCTGTTCTAAGCAAAGGAGTTGTTGGTAAATGTATGTCTGGTTTGCCGGCAAACCCTTGTTACTACAGTGGGTACTTGAAGCAGTAATTTTGTTTGTCCTAAGGACAGTTCATAGCCTGCGAATGGCTATATTTTCAAAACAATATACAGTATTTGGAATTTGGAATGTATTTATCCTAGAAAACATGATATGAATAGGATTAGATCTTCCAAGGCGCCTCTTAAACTCATAAACAAGCCATTAGAGGACTAACAAAAATATTTCGAGTTTATCTTCACATCATGTATAACCTTAGGTGAGAACATGCTCTCTGACCTCCAGCAGGCTCCCCCCAGCCCTGGGCACCGAGGGCAGATTCTTCATCAGGGGGAGGAAGGTATTTTCAGGAACAATAAATTATGTACACCCAAGTTTGCACGTGAAAGAGCGTTTTTTTTTTT
>PVKM010034844.1:0-15404 GCA_004027735.1 Carollia perspicillata
GAACATGGTAAGTGCTCAATAAATTTATGGAATGAAGAAATGAATTTTTGCTCGGCTTTTCTCTGCACACACTCTCCATGGATGACTTCATCCACTCCTGTGTGAATGCTGCTGCGCTATGCCAACGGCTTCCAAATCTTAACTTCAGTCTTAACTCCCGAGCTTCCAACTCACTTTCCAACCACCTACTGGACATCTCCCCATAAAGATATCTAAACACTATAGGTCCAAAATTCAGCATCTCATTTTTCTTCATTCTCTAGTTCCCATTTCATTAAATGGTACCACAATCTTAGATGTCCAATCCAGAAACCTGGTGACCGTTTTTTACCCCTTCTTTTTCACCTGTACACCCATTTGGTCTTCAAATTCTATTAATCTAACTCTTAAATAGCTGTCAGGTCGGCCCACCTCTCTCCATCTTCAAGGTTCCTACCTAATCCAGACCACAGGCATCATCTCTCCTCTGAATCCCCGCATCAGCCTCCGGCTGGTCTCCCTGCCTCCAGTCTCCTTTCCCTCTAATCCATTCTCTGCGGGATGTTTTATGTTTCACCTAAAACATAAGTCTTGAAGTTAGAGATAATGTCCAGGCTTGTAGCTTGAGGAATTAGATGATAATGACTCCTATCACATTAATTGGAAAAGGAGGCAGTCTGGGGACATGTGACATTTGCCGGTCTTTTTGGCAGTTTTTTAAACTTGGCTGTCTCCTCCCACTAGGTGGCAGAGATCACCTCATTCATCTGTATTCTCTGTGTCCTCTGTACCAGTACAGGGCCTGGCACAGAGCAGGTGCTCATGAAAATGTATTTCAGGTGATTGTCACCCTGAAACTCATTAAGGAAGGGACCAGTCTTGAAATCCACACCTCAATGGCACCCCACCACTGTGATTATAATATTTATCTTATTGTACTGTAATTCCTGTTGACTTCTCTGATTCCTCACTAAATGACGGCCCCCTCTTTCACAGCTAAATTGTCAGCACAAAGTGGGTGCTTAGTAATATTTGTTAACTAATAATAGACTAAATGTCTCCCTGGTACATCTTGTTTACTAGTTCTTCCACTCCTGACCTGCCAGCCTCCACAGCAGCAAGGGCAGCCAGTCTGCCAGGCTGAGACACTTCTCTGTTCCCTTGGTCTCTGTGACTCATTGCCGCAAGGGTAGCTTTTGATCGCCGCCATCAGCTACTGCCACTAAGGATGTGGGTCATTCTCACCCCTCTTCTCTACCATACCAAGTAACCAATGCTGTCTAAGAGAAATGTTTGTAGAATTTTGCTGTTAACTCCGCTTGGGGAGAGATGCTCATGAAGAAGCAAGTAAACAATGAAGGGAAGGGTCTTCCAGATGGAAATCACATTGAATAGAATGGACGAGGACAGGGCGGCTTGAAAGAGGAGTTCTCTAGAACCTTATAGAACAAAGCATGTAGGAGATTGGCATGAAAGGAGACTGAAGAGAATGAGAGGCACCAGGACGTGGGATAGGGGAGAAGTCTATAACATAATTATGATGCGATATAATCTAAATTATTTAATTATTAAATTAGTGTACTAGTAATAGTAGCTATCATTAATTGAGTGCCTAAAACGTCCCAGGTGGTGTGCCAGGTGCTTTACACACATTATCTCATTTACTCTCTACTAGAACTCTGAGTTAGGTGCTAAGGAGTTTATCCTTCACATTATTTATCTTGAGGGCATGGGGATCCATTGAAGACTTTGAAGGAGAATTACATGGGCAGATTTGTCTAGGAACTGCATGTGGAATGCTACATCTAAAAACGGAGAGATGTCCGGATAAGGAAAACCATGGGGTCATTATTGGGCTATCGGTCCATAAAGACATCAGTCCAGAGAGAGGAGAAGGGACCAGAAGCCATGGAAAGAAGTTAAACGTGGGCATTGTGGAAAGTAGACCTGAACCAGGGCAGAAGTCTGAACTAGGATCAGGAGATCAGGAAGAGTTCTTTTTTTTTTAATCATTTTGTTCAGTTACAGTTAACATTCATTATTATATTAGTTTCAGGTGTACACCCAGTGATTAAACATTACATAACCTAATAAGTGATCATCCTGATAAATCTTGCACCCATCTGATACCATACTAGTTATTAGAATATTATTAACTTTATTCCCTATGCTGTGCTTTACATCCCCATGACGGTTCTGTAACTTCCAATTGGTACTGCTTAATCCTGTCACCTTTTCATCCACCCTTCCAATCCCTCTCCCATCTGGCAACTGCCAAAATGTTCTCTGTATCTAGGGATCTGTTTCTGTTCTACTTGTTCATTTATTTTATTTTTTAGATTCAGTTGTTGATAGGTAAGTATTTATTGCCATTTTATTGTTCATATTTTTAATCTTTTTTCTTCTTCTTCTTAAGGAAGACCTTTTAACATTTCATATAGTCCTGATCTGGTGGTGATGAACTCCTTCAGCTTTTTCTTGTCTAGGAAGCTCTTTATCTGTCCTTCAATTCTAAATGATAGTTTTGCTGGATAGACTAATCTTGGTTGTTAGTCCTTGTTTTTCATTACTATGAATATTTTCTAACAATTCCTTCTGACCTGCAAAGTTTCCATTGAGAAATCAGCTGACAGTCTTATGAGAATTCCCTTGTGGGGAATAACTGCTTTTCTCTTGCTGCTTTTAAGATTCTCTCTTTGTCTTTAACCTTTGGCATTTTAATTATGATGTGTCTTGGTGTGGGCCTTTTTGCTTTAATCTTGTTTGGGATTGTCTATGCTTCCCAGGGGTCTGTTTCCTTCACCAAGTTAGGGAAGTTTTCTGTCATTCTTTCTTCAAATAGGTTTTTAATTTTTTATTCTCTCTCTTCTCTTTCCCACACCCTCAATGATGTGAACGTTGGTACACTTAAAGTTGTCCCAGAGGCTCCTTACACTGTCCTCACTTTTTGGATTTTTTTTCTTTTTTCACTGTTCTGATTGGGTGTTTTTTGCCTCCTTATCTTCCAAACCACTGATTTGATCCTTGGCTTCATCTACTCCACTGTTGATTCTTTGTAATGTATTCTTAATTTCAGTTAATGTACTCTTCATTTTTGATTGGTTATTTTTTATGTTTTCTACCTCCATTTTTATGTTTCCCATCCCTTTATGGAAGTTCTGACTGAGTTCATCTACTCTTCCACTAAGTTCATTGAGCATCCTTATAGCCAGTGTTTTGAACTATGCATTTAGTAGATTGGTTGTCTCCATTTTGCTTAGTTCTTTTTCTAGAGTTTTGTTCTACTCTTTAATTTAGGACGTATTTCTTTGTCTTCTCATTTTGGCAGCTTCTCTATGTTTGTATTAGGTAGAGCTGCTATATCTTCCAGGCTACGTAGAGTGGCCTAATATAGTTGGTGTTCTGTAAGATACAGTAGCACAGCCTCCCCAATCACTTAAGCTGGGCACTCCATGTGCACACTCCATGTGGGCTACTACACCCTCCTGTTATAGTAGAGCCTTGATTTCTGTTGGCACATCAGTGGGAGGGATTTACCCCCAGGCCAATCAGCTGCAAGGGCTGACTGCAACCACTGACCACTGACCTCCAACTGCTGTAGAGAATCAGCTGTTCAGGGGCCCACCCCCCAGAACAGGACTTACTTCAGCAAGGCTCCGGTGCTGACTGAATCCACCCCTCAAGTGTGTCATTTGTGGAGTTGGTTGGGTGGTGGTGCTTCAATGTGATCTGAAGCTGTCCACTGGATACACTGACTCTGGGGCCTCCTGAGAGGTGCAGACCAAGGTCTGCCACCACCTGTGTTCTGCCTGGGGACACCCAGCATGAGCTACAAAGTTCTCTGCTGGTGACTGCTACTTGTGCTGGGCTTAGAGGTGCCCAGGCAAGGCCAAGCTAACAAAGGCCAGCTGATGCTAGTGCCGGGCTTTGGGCTACTTAGTGAGAGCTACAGGGCATGCTAAGGCCGGATGCTGCTTGTTTGAGAGATTTTTGGAAAATCTGAAGTGTGAGCCAAGATAGGTCATTTGTATGGAAAAGCCACTGGAAATAGCTTAGGTGGGCCCAAAAATAGGGTGGGGTGGGGCCTCAGGGAATCACCCAGTGGAGCAAACAGTGTGAGTCATGTTAACAGTCTCAGGTATGGCAACCACCTGCCGATTCTGTGGAGGGAGGGCTGGTCAGAGGAACAATGGCCCCTGCCAGCACTTCCGTCTGGGAGAAAGCTGTCCCCCTGAGCTCTCTGATGCCAGACATTTTAGTTCCTCCCCATACGTCTCTGGGGCCTTTCAAGCTGCTACCTAAGTGCTGGAACTCAGAGGGAGTAAGTCTGAGTAAGTCCATGTGTGGGCCATTTTTAAAAAGATTTTATTTATTTATTTTTAGAGGGAGGAGAAAGAAGGGAGAAAGAGAGGGAGAGAAATATCAACGTGTGAGAGAAACATCTATCAGTTGCCTCTTGTACATGCCCTGACTAGAAACTGAACCCTCAACCCAGGCATGTGCTCTGAGCAGGAATCAAACCAGCAAGCTTTCACTTTGTGAGACGATGACACCTAACCAACTGAGTCACACCAGTCAGGGCCATGTGTGGACCCTTGAGGAAGAACTTCCTGGAGCTCCAGAAGCACTCCATCTCCCTCAGCCTCAATCCCTTTGGTTTTTACAGCCAGAAGTTATGGGGAATTCTCTTCCTGGCACTGGAACCCTGGGCTGGAGAGCCTGGTATGGGGCTGGGACCCCTCGCTCCTCAGGGAGAACCTCTGAAACCCAGATATCCCTCCCAATTTTTATCAGCCACATGCGGGTGTGGGATCAGCCTGTTCTGCATCTCTCTGCCCCTCCTACCAGTCTCAAGGTGGCTTCTTCTTTAATTCCCTGGTTGTAGGGCTTCCATTCAGCCAGATTTCAGGCAGTTCTGGATGATGATCGTTCTGTAGTTTAACTGTAACTGTGATGTGGTTGTGAGAGGACTGGAGTACCGCATTTACCTACTCTGCCATTTTGACTGGAAGTCCAGGAGGAGTTCTGTTGGATACCTGGAGTTTAAAGAGTTTACATCCACTGACAGTTAAATATAATACAATAGTCTGATATTCCCAAGAGAGCCCAAGGGTTGAGATAATATTTTAGAATCAACAGTATATATAGATGGCCATTGGTTCCATGGAAATGTATTCTCATTCTAGACAAAGAACTGCCTTACTAGGCTCTTCTTCCTCTAATCATTGTTTACCGCTTGAGAAACATCCCTCAGTGTCCCCTCAGAGCTGCTGTCCCCAAGGGCCATACTGTAATTCTTGGATTTCCCCAGTTGGCTGTGTATTTTCACCTGCAGGCCATTTCCTGGGCTCTCCCCTCTACCTCTTCCCTACCCCTTTTCACCTGACTTACTCCTACTTGTCCTTCAGATCATATCTCAAAATCAACCTTTAAATTGCTTGCCTTTGAAAGGTTGATGTTCTAAGTCTAGAAGAACATATGTTTATCCTCTGTTTCCTGTGGCCCATAAGTATACCATATCACTCCCCTTCAGGCTCCAGGGTAAGAATACAGGGTAGCATAGACAAAAGCCTCCCAAGGCCTCACGTGATTCCATAATAAATGTACTTAGGGAAGCCACATCCAGACGGTACATTGGCCTCCGAGCCTAAAAGCCTAAGTCCTGGCCCTTCAGTACAATATTGGAAAGACAAGGAAATTAGAAAGATCACCTGGGTGAGCCTGCCCCTACACTGCCATTGGGGATGCTGCAAGTTCATTCTTCCCCCATTTAATAGGCACATTTGTTTACTGTATCTTAAATGTTATTGCCTCAGAGAAGTCTTCCCCGGCCTCCAGGCCAGGGGTGGTGCCTCCCCGTGTTCATCCCTGCCATATCATTGCTCTCATTGTGTTTTTATTAGTTGTATCTCCCACTAGTCCGACAGCTTCTTGAGAAATACTTGTTTAATAAATGAAATAATTGTGCCCCCCACTGTGTGTTATGCTCCATAATGGAACCTGAAGCCACCAAGTTAACTAAGACAAGGGCCCCACCAACCTAAGGGCTCAATCTTCATCCCTGGAGATCAGCTGTTTCACTTCAATAAATTACCACAGATCACTTCATCATAGTAACAAATGCTTTTCAAGTCTTTGATACAGATAATTTCCTTTGATCCTCACAGCAGCTCTGAGGGGGAAGGAGGGTAGATAAGGCAGAGATTAGTTCCCAGACCTTAGCTAGCAGGAAGAACAGGGGAGGGGGCTGCCATCTTTGTTGTCACAAGTTCACCACTTGAAAGAACAGGGATGAAGGCCATGGGATTCCAGCAGTTTTCCTTTCTCTGGAGCTCCTAAGATCAGAAGGTTGGCTATAGGACCAGGTCTTATCCCACTTTACTCCATCTGGAGGCCATAGGATTGATTCCCTCAACCTTATTGCTCCCCAGACTGAAATCGAGGAGCTCTGGGCTAGGAGAGGCCACTGGCTGAGCTCTGACTCCAGCTCCCGGCCCATCCAGGACAGGATGGGACCCAGTGTAAACCGGATTTGCCTTGTAAACAGCTGAGCAGCTGGGCTCCATCTTGGCGGGGGAGCCCCAATAACAACCCAGCAGGACAGTCCCAGCTCAGCAGGACATTGTCCAAAGAAAAGGGGGTGGGGGAAAGCTGAGTAAACAAAGAGGGCTGGCCAGTTTTTTAGTCTCTGACTTGTTATTTCAGCCAGACAGTTGCTGTGCTGACTGTGGGCTGGGTTGGCCTGGGCCAGGCTAGCTTGGTTGAACTGGGCCCAGCTAAAGTCTCAGGAATCTTCCTTACCACATCTCTTCTCTATTGCCCTCCCCTCAGCCCACTTTGCCTTCTCTACTCTAGGCTCTTTTCAGGAAAGGGGACCAAGATGAGGACTGTGAACTAGTGGGGAAAGGCTCCAGGAGATAATGGGAGGGTAAGAAACTGGGCATTTTCCAAGTGTCTGTGCACACACGGAGGTGTGTTTAAGATGCTCTGAGAACATAAAGCAGAGATCCAACTAGCAAAGACAGCTCGAACAACATTGTCTCAGACAGCCCACTCTGGCTCTGCAAAGCGAAGCGTCTCTAACCTTGCAGTGATCTTGACCCCAAAATTCCACTTGGAACCCTAGGACTATCATTCCCACATAGTGTCGTAATCCAGTCATCCTCGGTCACTGCCCAGGTACAAGCTCCGTATTTTCACCTCCACACTGCTGCGCTCTCCTTCACCCTACCCACTGTCACCTCCATTCCAGCTTCTCCCTTCTGCCTCCTGAAGCCAGATAAATTCCACAACAGCCTCGGCTTCCCTGCTTAACTTTGCTCCCCAACTTACTGAAATTCAACTTTCTGCGATGGCCTCTGCGTCATTTATAGCTCGCTTCGGTAGAGACCACTCATTCTCCAGGGATCCCAGCCTTATTCTCCCCTTGGCCCCACGTCTGGGCTGTAACTTGTCTACCGTCTCATAAAAAGAAAATCCCTTTCCACTTCAAGCTCTTGACATTTGGTTAGACCATTTGTCACTTGCTATTGTGGTCATCTCCTGGCTTCTTTGTTGTTCTTCTACATATGGACCTGTGTCAGTCTTTTCCACTCCATCTCATTCCCTCTTCCAGGGACTTCAGGGCCCATGGAATAATGAGCCAGTCAGTACCTGCAAGTCTCAGCTCTTTATCCATCCCTGACCCAATACATTTAATACAGCTGATACTGGGATCAAACCAGCAACCTTTTGCTTCACAGAATGATGCCCAAACAACTGTGCCACACCAGTCAGGGCTGCTCTCTTATGACTTTACCCAGACTCAACACCTAAACTGTTTTCTCACCAATAATCCTCAAGTCCTCTGCACCTGTCCCATAGTATTATTTATCAAAGCCCTAATTCTGTACAATTGCCGTGGTCTATCGCTGTGCCCGTAGCTGGGAGCTGTTGAACACACTTACACAACTCTGCAGATCTATCCTCCGAAGCATCTGTGTCCCAGTGTTGACGCTCCTCTATCCCTGCATCACTCGCTTCCTACTGTAGAAAACCAGGATACATGACATCCTCCAACTTGAAGCCTCTCCCTTCAACTCCAGGTAAACCCTTTTCTTCTCTGCTTCTCTCTTTCACAGAGGCCTTCCTCCTCTTATTCAGGACCAGGCTTCTCTGCCTGCGTACCCATCTCCCTACAATCTGATTTCATTCTTCCTCTTCTCATCTCCCTTCATTCTGTGTTAACAGCGAACCGTGCTGTACCCAATAGCCAACACAGCTAATGTTTATTGAGACCGTCTTATGTATCTGCCTCTATCCTAAGCACTTTACATGTGTTAACTCATTTCACCATCACCATGCCCATATTATACTATATGACTCTATACTATATAAGCTATGCTATCATCACCCCCATATCACAGATGAAGAAACTGAGGCACAGAGAGATTAAATAACTTATCACAGTCACACAGCTACCAAGTGGTAGAGTTAGGATTCAAACCTTGGCAGTCTCATTACAGAGCTCATGCTTTTAGCTCTACTGTTTCTCTGCTAAGAGCAACCCTTGCCTCTACTTCTTTGCCTAATTTGTACTCATCCATAAAGACCGAGCTCAAGAATCACTCACTCCGGGAACACTCCCTACCACCCTTCCCCAGCCTCCCTCTGAGCCCCCAGCCCTACTGCTGCCAATGTGTAGCATGTAGTAGATGCCTCATAACTTTTTAAAAAACAGCATTATTAAGATATAAGTCACATACCACACAATTTAAAGCATGCAATTTAGTGTTCTCTATTAGTATATTCACAGGCTGTGCAACCATCCCCACTAATTTCAGAACATTTTTGTCCCTTCTAAAAGAAACCCCATTAGCAGTCAGTCTCCCTCCTCCCCTCCCCAGCCCTAACAAACCACTAAACTCCTGTATCAACTTGCCTGTCCGTATCCATGGAACCCTACAATAGGGGTGTTTGTGCGTGCGGCTGGCTTCTTTAATTTAGCGTATTTTCAAGATTTATTCACACTGTAGCATGTGTGAGTACTTCATCCCTTTTTGCGACCAGATAATATTCTGTTGTATGGATATGCCACAACTTACCCTTTCAGCGGTCGAAAGGCATTTGGGTTGTTTCTACTTTTTGGCCACGATGAATAATGTTTTCTCAGATATATCCCTAAGAGTGAAATTACTGAGTCATCAATATCCTATATTTAATCTTTTTAGGAACTGCAAAACTGTTTTCTAAAGCAGCTATACCATTTTACATTCCCACCAGCAAATTATGAGGGTTTCAGTTTATATTCTCACCAACGCTTGTTAGTGTCTCTTTGCTCTAGCATGCTAGTGTGTATGAAATGTTCTGACAAATGTTTTTAAACTAAATGTTAACACAGGCGTTTTCAAGGAAGGCTGACATTGGAGTTATGGCTTAAAGAGTTAAAAGTGAATTTACCAGGTGGACAAGGAGGCTGTGAGACAGGTGGCTGCCAGCTCTGAACTAGGGAACTTCACAAAGGGCCTAGAACCATATTGGTGAGACCCACAGAAGACATGATTCTAGGAAGAGCAATGACCGAGTCAGACCAGCCAGTGGTCTTCATTGGATCATGTAGTGGGTAGACTCCTCCAGCCAGAGGAAATACAACCAGGATAAATATTTGAATTTGAATACATGCAGACAGAAGGGAGACAAAGCTAGAGAAGCTCTGGGGAATTTTGGGTAGCAATTCAGAAGAACCTAGCAAGTGCTGTGGCTCCCCCCAAGCATCTGGTATCATTTGGATTCCAGGACATCTGAGGGAACAGAGAGCTCTGCTCTACTCTGTGCTGGTTAGACCAGCCTGGAGGCTTGTGTCTAACGTGGGGGAATAGGCGCTGACCAACAACTCTGTTTGCCACGACAGAACATAGAGCTTGATAGTTTGCCAAGGATGACATGTTTCTATCATTTAGCGCCCATGACCTTCACAATGTTCCTGGGAGTGAGGTAATAATAATAGCTAATATCTACTGAGTGCTTACCATGTGCCCAACATTCTTTGTTCTAAGTGTTTTACATGTGTAAAGTCTCATAATCTTTATGACAACCTGAGGTAAGTAAATTATCTGCATTTTTCAAATGAAGAAACAAGCACAGAGGGTTAAGTGACTTAGCCAAGGCCACACAGCTAGTGAGTGGCTGGACCAAGATTCAGACCCAGTCTGAGCAAGTGAAGTTATGGAGGCTTCATGGGAGCCTTCAGCACTAGTTCCGCAGGAAATGCGAGACTGGACCTCAGTCTCTCCCCGGAGTTGGGAAGCCCATCTGAACCTCGATGCTGGAGTCCCTACAGGGGGTGGCTCCATCACTGAGACAAGCAGACTCTTACATGTGGGCTTGTTTGTTCGAGCACGAAGGGCAAGAATGGAAGCAAACTGCATTCTTGAAGGTGTTTACAAGGATTTGGGAGCAGTTAGTTCTGGGCGTTTGTCCGGGACAAGCAGCTATTTGTGGATATTGTTTACCCTTTCTGGCTCTCTCCTCATCCTACGACCTCTGCTGACCTCCTCTGATCGAGAAGGTCTCCACTGAGGTCCTGGCCTGTCCTTGGACCACATCGAAGTTGTTCCAGTGAGGAAGTTGTCCCTTCATCTAATGTTATGACAAAGAAACTGAATCTCAAAAAGAAGGACCTTACTCAAATTCATATTGCCATGAAATAATGAGCCTGGGATTTTGAACTGTGTCTGACTCTGGGTGCTTGCTTTTTCCCCTTTATCATAGACTTCCTTTTCTCACCAGGACAATAGAAAATGGGACTGACATTCTCGCCGGAACAAAACTGGAATGCCTGTGAATCATGATCCTTGAAATGGGGTCATCATATTGGAAACCATCAAATGGTCCAGAAATGCTCGACCTAGAAAAAAAGGATGTACCGGGGGACATTTATTAGTGTTTTTAGATTCCCAAAAGGCTGTGTGTGAGACAGAGATCAAACCTTTTCTGTCTGGGCCCAAGAGGTTAAACACTCGTGGACAGAACTTCCAGGGAAATAGATTTTAGCTCGAACTGTGTGTGAACTTTCTAAACAGCCAAAGCCCTCCAGAGCAGAAATGCTGCCTGGGGACGTCTGGGGTCTCCCGCTCTTGGAGGTATTCGGGCAGGCCACCCGTCAGGAATATGGTAGAGGTAGGCAGGGTCATGAGAACCTTGAGCCTTTAAACAGAGTAGTCGGGGGTTCTTGGTCCAAGTCCAGCTCCCTTGGCCGTCAGAGCTCTGGAAGTCTCGGAGCACCGCACTTGCCACCCAGCCTGCTCTCTCTGGTTGAGTATCCTTCCTTCCCAATGGGTCCTCCAGCTTCTCCAGGAGATTGAGGAGAGGAGACTAGCACACCTAGGGCCCCAGCCTGGTGGGTGACTGCCCCCACGCCTCCAGGTGTTGCTTTTCCTCTGATGTTGGATAGGGTTCTTAGACCAGGAAGTGGAGCCAAGGCCAGGCCCAGAGCCAGGGTCCCAACCAGGGGAACTTAATGAGAGAAACGCGTATCCGTGCTGGAGAGCTAAGGTCTAGGGCCACTTCCTGGCTGAGGTAGGGAGTGTTCGGAAGGACTGCCTGTCTGGTGGGGAGAAGGGAAGTCATTTGATGACATCTTCATTAGGATTTTCCTCTCGTCATACAGACTGCACCACACTCACACACATATTTAACTATTGGAAAAACGATTTTAATACCCATGGCACATTGTCCTTGTGTGATATAAAATCCAATGACATGTGGCATTTGGAAAAGGTCACTTCTCCCATCAGGATTCATTAGCCTGTTTCAGCCTCTACGCCTGCAGCACGGGTCCCAGCTGCCTGTCCCCTGCAGTAGGGCCAGCTGGACAGGTGGAGCCCACAGGGACCCTCCCTGGAGAGCAAAGGGACTCTCCAGGGCACTAGCCAGGGAATCCTTGCTTTGGCCAAGCTCTTTTCCACACGTGCCTGAGAAATAGGGAGGGATGCTATGCAGAGAAAATGAAGCCTTTGGCCAGGCAACCAGGGCTTTTGAAGCTGCTGGTGAGGGAAAGACAGAACCGGAGCCTTGGTGTTTTCCGAAGAGTCTCATCTTGGGGCAGAGGGAAGTAGGTTCAAGAGACTCTGGAGAGAGTGCAGAATGGATTCCATGAGGAGGTAAAAGATGTAGGGAAAGAAAAAGGCCTGAGAGGCCACAGTGGACAGGGTCCTGGGCCTTCCTTTGGGGGACCTGGGTAGAACCTGGGGTCTCCTTGTACAATATTTTATTCATTCCTTTTTGGCAAAGCTGGGGCCCAAGTCTGGTCTCTTTATGTTGCTCTTGTGTTCTTTATGTTCTTGAATTTCATCTCTAGGTATAGAGCAGCTGTGCCCACTAGCCAGGTCCATGGGAACGGCAGCATCTGTCAGCACTGGCGCTGGTGGGGCCCAGGGACGAGCCAGCCAGCACCAGCATCATGCCTTCTCCAGTTCTTGTGTGTGAACAGTGCTGGGTCTGCATAAAGCACCCAGCACTCACCTTGGGTGGTGATTTCACCAACCAACTGGGAGATGCCTGATCCTGGTTCTTGGTTTGTTGAGAGTTACCAATGGATCACAAAGGAACTCTAGTTTCAGATTAGAGAAATGAGAACAGAATAAGAGACAACTTTGAAAACACTAGAGCTGGGGGCCAGTGAGCTAGGATGAGGGGAACAGGAATGAGATATTCCCTGAGGGAAAGCCTGAGAACCCAGCACCCCAGCATAAGCAGAGGGGACCCTGGATCCTGAACTGTGCTGTCGGTCCACTCACACCCTCATGTACCCCTTAAGAGATCTACTCCTACACTCAAGTATTTAGAGGATGGGCTTCCAGCAGACTAAAGAGGACTTTCCGTGAGGCAAGGGGAAAATAGGAGAGTGTGTTATGTCAGAAGCCAAGTAAAATAAGTGTTCGAGAAGGAGGGAGTGGTCTGCTGTGCTATAAAGTTGCTGCTGGTAGAGTAGACAAGGCTTACGGATATTTAACCACAGTAAAATGGGCATCATTGACAGTCCTGATGAGAGCATTTTCAAGAGACAATGGAAAAAGAAAGAAGAGAAAATTATGAGTGATAACGTCTCTTTAGAGGAGTTTTGCTCCCAGGAGCAGATATATACATTTATACAAAGATTCATTTATTCATTTGAGAAACATTTATTGGGGTCCTAATCTCTGTGAGGTTCTGTAGTAGGTGCTACATACTCAGAAGTAAGCAGCACAGCCCTTGACCTTGGCAGCCTCACAAAGTAATTGGTGAATGAATGAAATGAAGCCTCAATTCTCCCACTGACTATTTTAGCTTCATTTTCCTTACTAGATAGACATCCCTGCCCTCTCTATTTATAAAATTCGGCATGCCCCAGACTTTGTAAACCACCCAAATTCAAATGTTTTGACCTATTGCCACAACAGGTGGTCACCCTAGGTTCTAATTTTTTATATAGAAAATGTGGTCATTATGGATTGTTGTGAAAATCAAAAGACTTATTCACATGAAAATATTCTGTGACCTGCCAACTACTATATCGGTGCAAGACAATATTCAAACTAAGTTACACTAGGGAGACAGGCCTGGACACGCCTCTGCTCTCAGAGTAACTTGTCCCTCTGTCCTTCCCAGCACTGGCCTCCATTTATTGTTCATGGGTGTTAAGGTACGTGCCTCTCACCAAACTGTGTCTGATCCAGGGCCTGGTGCACAGTGTAATGTCTCAATAAAGATGTATTGGATTTCTGAATGGATAAATGGTGAGGGACAGAGACAAGTAAACAGCAAATTACGATGTAAGACAGGATGAAATGGTAATGACCATCACTAACATTTTTTGAGGACTAATTCTAATTTCTTTTCATGTGTTACCTCACACCATTTTCCCAGCTACACTGCAAGGTAGACAGTACCATCCCTCTTATAAATGAGGCTCAGAAAGGTTAAATGACTTAGCCAAGATGCACAGGTCTTGCCCTGGCCAGATGGTTCAATTGGTTGGAGCATTGTTCCCCACACCAAAAGGTTGCAGGTTCAATCCCCAGTCAGGGTGCACATGGAAGGCAACCGATCCATGTTTCTCTCTCTCACTGATCTGTGTGTGTGTGTGTGTGTGTGTCTGTCTGTCTGTCTGTCTGTCTCTCTCTCTCTCTCTCTCCCTTCCTCTCTAAAATCTATAACCAGCCTTGGCTGGCATGGCTTAGTTGGTTGGACAGCATCCTGCAAAGAAAAAGACCACGGGTTCAATTCCTGATTAGGGCACAGGCCTGGGTTGTGGCCCATTCCCCAATAGGAGCACATGTGAGAAGCAATTGATTGATGTTTCTCTGTCACATCGATGTTTCTCTGCCTCTCTTTCTCTCTCAGGTGAGGATTTAAAAGAAGAAGAAGATGCACAGGTCCCGAGGGCCTGAGGCTCCCACTCCCTCCGTAGGGCTACAGAGAGGGTCCTTCAGCCCTTGGATTGTCCCTCCTTTAGTCTACTCGGTTCAGAGCACAGACAGTTGCTCATGAACCTACCACTTAAATCTTCTCCCTCCTTTCCCAGGGCAGACCAGGCCAGGCTAGTCTAACCCTAAGCAGCTGCTAGGAAAGGAGCTTCCCAGCGCTTTCATTCCCTTTTACAGCCCTTGTCAAATTGCAAAGCAAATCGTAAATTCATTAACCTCGAAAGGATTAAGCTGTACAGCTTACTTAGCACCATAAACAAGATCATTGGGATGTTGATTTTCCCCTTTTATTGCTTCACTCAAGGAAAACCTAGCTGGCTCCAGTTCTGGAAATAGGTGTTGGCTCCCCAGCAAGACGTAGGGTCTGAGGAAATCCTAGCTGGCAGTTCCTTAGTAGGTGTTGGTACGAGGCTGGGGCTTCGTTGCAACCCCTCCCGCCCCCCACCCTGCCCCTGGCTTGCCTCAGCACAGCCAGAAGTAGCCATTTCTAACCCAACCACCTGAGCCCACCTTCCCTTAGCTGACACTAGGCATCCTGGGGGAAAACAGAGAAAGAAAGCTGAAACGCCTACCCTCCAGGTCACCTGGCTCTCCCAGCAAAGATGGTTTTGAGGTGGCATATCCCGGTCTCCAGCTCCCAAGCCTCTGGGGATTTCCCCTGACTCAGCTGTTCCCTGGTAAGGCGGCCATTGTCTGTTTAACCCACCTCCCTCCAACAAAGTGGTGTCCTCAATGGGCAGGACTGTTCCCTCTTCTGGTGCTTGGGACCCCATTTCCTCGGGTCATTGCTGAGACACGGCTCAAGCACTGATTCTCTCCCCTGGAGCTCCAGCGCTCTTCCGTACACTAAATAGAGACACGTGGTCGTTGACCAGACCCTGTACCCCTCTCGCTTCTCCCTCCACGTTCCTGAATGGGTTGTGCACCCTTGACACCTACCTATCCTCCTTCCCTCCCAGTCCTCCTTAGACCACTGCCACC
>PVKM010034845.1:0-15411 GCA_004027735.1 Carollia perspicillata
TGTGGATGTAGTCTGTATGTAGCCATAATCCTAGGGATGGGGGAAGGACAGTCTTTGGGTGGCCAGTAAAGGAAAGAGGTGAAAAGGAGTGGATTCAGCCTTCCAATCAAAGAACAGACCTTCAGGGAACAGGAACAATGAGGAAAACAGTTGAGCCTTACCAATACTTCGTCCAGGAGTTCATAGACAAGAGCCACGTTGCGAGAGATGGTCCCCTCACCCAGAGAGCCACAGTAATCGCCTAAGAGAGTGGCTAACCTAAGAAAAAAAATGGGCTGTGTATCTCTTTCTCTTCTCAGACCCCCGCACCCAGCTGCCCAGCCCTGCCCTCCTCACCGAGAGAGCAGCTCTAGGAGGCTGAAGGGAGAAATGTTTTCTAAAGTCGTCGCCACCAAATAGAGACCGCTGTGTCTGATGTGAATAAAATGACGGTCATCGTGGTGCTGAGGCAAACGTAGAGGGGGAGGGTGAAGAGAAAGTGTCAGGAAGAGAGCTCTGGTTAAGGTCCCAGGAGACTTGGGCTGACCCTGTAACCCCTCGTTCCTAGCAGTACGACTTAGAGCGAACTAGAAACCTCCCTAGGACCCAGTTGCCCAAAGTTTAAGTGTAGTCAATGATAATACCTACCCCAGAGGTGCTGAGGATGGAGGTGTGCGAGTTGTGCTGTTAGCGTTCAGTCAATCTGCCTCAATACTAACTGGAGGAATGTACCCCCTTCAAGGGGAAGCTTTCAAGGATGCAACCCTGAGAGGGAGGAGGCACCCCTCTTACCCGCCTGCATTGAGTACCACTCCTAACCCCTGGTGGTTACCATGACAACCGGTGACTCTTCTCCGGGCAGTCCCGTCAGCTTCCGGTAAAAGAGCTCGGCCACGTCCCGGCCGCCACTGTCACCGCGGACTGAAGGGTTGAAGGACAGCTAAGGAGCTGGCAACCCAGACTGGTCCTGGGACACTACTCTCGCCCAACCCGACCCCCCTGAACCGGTAGGTCAAGGATACAGTCCTTGTAGATGAGTAGGTCCCCCTTGGAGGACAGAATGAAGAACTGGGAAATCATGGCCGTTCTGCGGAAGAGTCTAGAGACAAAAGTTGGACCTGCCCCACCCGGCGGCCCCGGAACAAAAGGACGCCTTTGAGTAGGCCCTTTAAGAGCGATTCTCCTCGTACGCGGGAAACCCGGCGCCTGCCTAGCCTTGCCCAATCCTGTCACTCAGCCCAGGCGCGGTGTGATTGGCCGAGGCTGGAACCCGCGGCGAGTGGGAGGGACAGACAGCCTCCTTTCGGATTGGTTCGCACGCAGTGGCGCCGGTCACGTGTTGGGCGACGTTTCGCGCCAATTTCGGTTGGGCAGCCGTAGTCCACCGCGCGAACGTTTGCTGCTACCGGGGAGGGAGAACGTGGAGCCCGCCAACTGCTGCCGCACGGTTGTCAGCAACAATGACACTTAAAGACTACGCACTGGAGAAAGGTGAGGGTCTGCAAGCCTAGGAGGGGGATCCTGCGCGGGAAATCTCCTAGCCAACCCCTAATGGAGTGAGCTGGGATTCTGCAAGCCTGGTTCTGCGCGCGAAGTCGGAGCCCGGGTCCGGAGGCAAACGGCTCTTAGGAAGCGCGCAGGGACATGAGGTCGAAGAAGAGCTGTTGATCGTGCCTCGGAAAGGAGTGGGGGTCGTCGCTAGGGGATAGGCTGTGGGCTTGAGTGGAAGAGGTCACGCCTAGCAGGCATCGGCATCTTGGGACTGTCTAGGATGTAGGGTTGGGTACTCCCAGCCCCGATACCTTCCGCGCGCTCACACATTCCAAGTGCCCGCGTCCTCCGGGGCTGCCTGGAGCTGCTGTGCGCGGCGATTGGCCATTTTAGGCCAACCTGCAAGCGGAAGTGGAGGCGGGCGGAAGTTGCGCGACGCTTCTAGTAGATAGCCGTGTGTAAACAGTGTCCTTCCGCGCGGTAGTCTCGGAGAGAGCTCCTTGAGGGTAGGGGCGTGCCCAAAATTGGGGGTTTTAGCGCGAGTCCGAGAGGAAGTATAGAGAGGTGGTGGGGGGACACGGAGTGGCTTCTGGACCAGCTGGCCGATCGCTGGACCGCCTCCCGCCCTGGGCGGAGGAATCCCGGGCTGTGAGGCGGCAGCATCTGGGCCCATGTGCTTCTTTGTTTACTAAGAGCGGAAGCAGTGGCGGGAGAGGGGGTGGGGTGGAGGATGGGATTAGTGGGCGAGATGTAGGGGACCGAAAGAGAAAGGGCAATTTTACTTACGGAAGAAAAGATGAGGACCTTGAGGCTTGAGTTTGCTGCTGGGAGTGGGAGGCTTTTGGGAAGGAACATTGAGATTCCTAACGAAAGCAGAGACTATAGGGAATTCCCCTAGAGAGGAGGGTATAGGCTAATACTCGCAACTGCAAGGTGCCCCTAATTCCTCTCTAGATTAAAACAGACTTGTAAAAGGAGTTCTGCCGAGTTTGGGGAGCGTTATATAGGGTGATTTAAATGTTCGTGTAACTAATTCACTTAAATGTAAGTGAGTTTCTTTGATTTCTGTGAAAGGAGTTTGCAGTAAGATATCTAAAAGAAAGCGTTAATCCTCATGACTTTACATTTACGTTATAGAAAAGGTGAAGAAATTTCTACAAGAGTTTTACCAGGATGATGAGTTTGGCAAGAAGCAGTTCAAGTATGGGAACCAATTGGTAAGTCTAAGATTAGAGGGAATGGGGTGCTGCTCAAGGAGCAGTAAGAGGTGGCCTGGCTTATTTCAACAAGTACATTTGTCTGTGACACACATCTAAGGGGTGTCTGACTATAATACTATATTTACTATAATTAAGGTTTTTAGGAGATGAAAAGCTGTCTTTCGGGGGCTAAGAAGCAAGTATTGTGCTGACTCACACTGGTCTTTCTCCCCTTTGGAGGCCTGAAATCTGTGTCCTGAGATCACAGTGATGGGTCCATGCATGTAAACAGTGCTGAGCACAGTATACTTTGCTCTGAGGTCTACTTGGCTATTCCTCACCCCAGGTTCAACTGGCTCATCGGGAACAAGTGGCAATGTACATAGACCTGGATGATGTGGCAGAGGAGGACCCTGAATTGGTGGATTCAATTTGTGAGAACACCAAGCGCTATGCAAGGCTCTTTGCTGATTCTGTTCAAGAGCTGCTGCCTCAGTACAAGGAGAAGGAGGTGAGTGCAAGAAAATGCAAGGCAAGGAACTTAGATTTCTCAGGAAGCTTCTCAGATATTAATGTTTTCTGAGCTGGTAGAAGGAGGGAGCAGTGGTTTCTGCCTATTGTTTTTAATGCTCCACCCCGCCACACATTTTTCCCATCTTCCTCCTTTTGCCTGTAGGTGGTAAATAAAGATGTTTTGGATGTTTACATTGAGCACCGACTGATGATGGAGCAGCGGAGCCGAGACCCTGGGGCAGCCCGAAGTCCCCAGAACCAGTACCCTCCTGAACTCATGCGTAGATTGTGAGTGGTCTCACTAGGGAAGGGAATGGGAATTGTTCTCCAGAACCTTGCTAATAACTGTTTTCTCCCTTAGTGAGCTGTACTTTCAAGGCCCAAGCAGTAATAAACCTCGTGTGATCCGGGAAGTACGGGCCGACTCTGTGGGGAAATTGGTAACCGTGCGTGGAATTGTCACTCGTGTTTCTGAAGTCAAACCTAGAATGGTGGTAGCCACTTACACTTGTGACCAGTGTGGGGCAGAAACCTACCAGCCGGTATGTATGAAGTAAGGAACAGGAGCACAGTTAATTTTGTTAGTGGTTTTTGTAAGAATGTTGTCTCTTGATGTTTATCTGTGATGTTTATTGTAAAACACACCTGGTTTTACTTGTCTTTCATTGTTTCTTTGGTACGTGGTGGTCTTTCCATTTGTGTTTTTCGTGGCTGTGTTTCCCCAGAGTAGTTCAGGGTGTTTTTGACACGTCCGTGAAGATGAAATGAGATTCAAGTGACTGATCTAAATGGCTCATTTTCTTATGGTTTTGTTTGATGTTCTCTTACATCCTAGATCCAGTCTCCTACTTTCATGCCTCTGATCATGTGCCCGAGCCAAGAGTGCCAGACCAACCGCTCAGGAGGACGGCTATATCTGCAGACACGTGGCTCCAAATTCATCAAATTCCAGGAGATGAAGATGCAAGAACATGTGAGTTTGGGGTATGTTGCCCAGGAAAGGTGGGACTTGGGGGTCATTTTGAATACTGTAGTCACTCATGGAATGGAAGAAAGGAAGGACAGAAGAAAGAGCTGAGGAAGAAGTCATCTAGAACTGGAGGGAGGTTTAACTGGATCTTTGATTGAGCTGGGAAAAGGTAAAGGAGACCTCTGCTTCTGTCTTCTAATTGGTTTGTCTGAAGCTGGGCAGTCCAAGACGTAGAAAAGTGGAGTGCCTAGGCAGGAGCTTAGATCCTGGTGGGGCCTTGTGTTCTTTTTCCTTGCCTGTGTACTGTTATCCTCCATAGAGTGACCAAGTGCCCGTGGGAAATATTCCTCGCGGCATCACAGTGTTGGTAGAAGGAGAGAACACACGGATTGCCCAGCCTGGGGACCACATCAGTGTCACTGGTATCTTCTTGCCAATCTTGCGTTCTGAGTTTCGACAGGTGGTACAGGTAAGAGAGTTTGACATTTTCTCCCTTGCTCACTCACCTATCGTACTTGCAGCGAAAACTATTAACAGCAAAACAAAATAGAACAAAGGGTTTTGTCAGGATTCCCTGAAGGAATCACGTGGATAGAAAAAGGCCATTCATATCCTGGCCTTTTTCTGTTCAAGGGTTTACTTTCGGAAACTTACCTGGAAGCCCATCGGATTGTGAAGATGAGTAAGAGTGAGGATGATGAGTCTGGCTCTGGAGAGCTGAGCAGGGAGGAGCTGAGGCAAATTGCAGGTGAGAGGTTGGGGGAAAAAACAGAAATGTTTCTTCCTAGTACTTTTTTCCCTAATCTTCCCTTTCCCTCAGAGGAGGATTTCTACGAAAAGCTGGCAGCCTCCATTGCTCCAGAGATATATGGGCATGAAGATGTAAAGAAGGCACTGTTGCTCCTGCTGGTCGGGGGTGTGGACCAGTCTCCTCGGGGCATGAAAATCAGGGGTAAGAGGAAATGAGGGGGAGGCTGGGGGTAAGGGAAGGCATTTGGAAGAAGGGATGACAAGAACTAGTATCCCTGCAGATCACAAAATTTATAAAAGTTGGCGTCTTGGCTTCATGGACACAGGGAGGGATCAGAAGCAATGATCCTAGGTATGGGGGCAGAGGCAGACTTCTCAGGTATTTTTATCTGTTGTTGGGTAACTTGCATTGAAAGTAGTTTCGGGGGCTTCCTTTCCTTCCAGGCAACATCAACATCTGCCTGATGGGGGATCCTGGTGTGGCTAAGTCTCAGCTCCTGTCTTACATTGATCGTCTGGCACCCCGCAGTGAGTAATCAATCGCTGTGGGAGAGGTAGATGTAGAAGACACCATGACACCATGGGTCATGGTCACCATGTTTATTCTCTTTCTTGGGGGTTTGGAAGGTGGGAGAAGGTTGGGAAAAGGAGATAATTGTTGGCGCTGGCACTCCGTAGATCTTTACCCATGAAGGCTTGGATGGGTAAGTGGAGTAGATCAGTGCTAGCCTCACCTTGCTGTCCCCATTACTTGCCCTTTGCACTGTTGATTTTTTCCCTTTTCCTAAACATGTCTGCTTATTTCCTCCCTTCCTGACCCTGCCATTCAGGCCAGTACACGACGGGTCGAGGCTCTTCTGGAGTGGGGCTCACAGCAGCTGTGCTGAGAGACTCTGTGACTGGAGAACTGACCTTAGAGGGTGGGGCCCTTGTGCTGGCTGACCAAGGTGTGTGCTGCATTGATGAATTTGACAAGATGGCCGAGGCTGACCGCACAGCCATCCATGAGGTCATGGAGCAACAGACCATTTCCATTGCCAAGGCAGGCATTCTAACCACACTCAATGCCCGCTGTTCCATCCTGGCTGCCGCCAACCCGGCCTATGGGCGCTATAACCCTCGCCGCAGCCTGGAACAGAACATACAGCTTCCAGCTGCACTACTCTCCCGATTTGACCTCCTCTGGCTGATCCAGGACCGCCCCGACCGAGACAATGACCTACGGTGAATAAATCTGAACACTCAAGGAGACATTTGTTAGGAGGATAATCTGGAGGGAGGGAAGAAATTGGAAAGCTCTCACATTCTTTAATAATGAAAACTACTCCAAGGTTCTTAGGGAAATGGTGGGTCTGGGCTGAAACACCATTAAGGATTTCCTGGGAAAGTTTTCCCTGCTATGATGAGATGGAGCCAAGGAAAGAAGACAAAGAGTTGTTGGGGCGTGGGTGTGTAGCACCAAAAAGAGAGTTTCTCCTTGCCTCCACTATTCCCAGGTTGGCCCAACATATCACCTATGTGCACCAGCATAGCCGGCAGCCTCCTACCCAGTTTGAACCTTTGGACATGAAGCTTATGAGGTAGGAGAGCTGAGTAAAGACAGGTGTGCTTCACTAGATACCTTGTGTGACAGTGTCTTAGGTCTTATATTTTCTCCTGAAAAGTTTTTAGTCTTAAGATGTGTGTGTTTTACTACCACTCTGCCCCTTTCTATATCTTAGATCTGAGAATATTGAGTTTAAGTCATCCCCCCCAGCTTGGCCACCCAAGAACACACCAGAACCAGTCTTTCACACCACTGGCCCTGTCTCAGGTGAGGCAGGCTCAGATTTTAGCAAAGCCGAGTCCTGCTCCAAGGATACTTGATACCACTATGTTCTCCACGGGTCCGTGTGAGGGTTCCCAGTGGTTTCAAGTAAACAATTGTGTTAAAACAAATAAATAACACTCCTTTTAGCCATACCATGTTAAGTGCCAGATGGCCATCTTATTCACGCACAGACCTTAAAAGCTGGAAATAATTTGAAATGCACCAAGAAATCCATCTGTGATGTGCAAGCCACATAGTTACCCACTTTGCTTACCTAATTAAAGGTTTCCCTCTGACCCCTAGAGTTTTATTAAATGGGAAACATACTGTTTCCATGTCCCTTTTCTACTTTCCCACAAACCACTTCTCTTGTAGACGATACATAGCTATGTGCCGGGAGAAGCAGCCCACAGTGCCAGAGTCTCTGGCTGACTATATCACAGCAGCATACGTGGAGATGAGGCGAGAGGCTTGGGCTAGTAAGGATGCCACCTATACCTCTGCCAGGACTCTGCTAGCTATCCTGCGACTGTCTACTGCTCTGGTGAGTGCCCAATTCCTGCTCTGCTGGAGGGTTAACTGTTTTGACTCTTACTGGGCAGCCTGCCTTAATGTCCTTTTCTTATTGCCTCCTCCCTTCCACTCAGGCCCTGCTGGGGCTAAAGTGCTGACAGTGCAGATAGTGGTCCTGTCCATGCTACCGCACTGTGGGTACTTGCTGCTCCAGCAGGGCGCACACAGCGTCCACGGAGGGAAAGGCCTTCTCCCTGCTTCTCAAACCTGACTGCGAGGCTGGGTGGGATGAATATCACTATGTCCTTGATCCTGTGCTAGAAACCTTCATTCTGTCCTTACATCTTGGACCTGAGTCCTGGGGGCTCCAAAGTGCTGTTCGTGCAGGTAGTGTGATTATCTGACCTACTGCTGAGCTAGCACTTCCAGAGCCCCAGGGACACAACCTCTATGCCAATCGCCTTCCAGGCTGAGCTCCCCAAGCTCCATCTGTCATGGTGGGAGCCCACTGGAATTCAGAAGGGTCTAGTCTCCCTCACAGGACAGCTGAACACCGGGACTGGCCAGTGTTGAGAGGCGGAGACTTGGGCAATTGCTGGACGCTGCCCTGGGCATTGCACTTGTCTCGGTCTGACAGTGCCGGCCCCACACTGCGGATGTTTGTGGGGAGGGTAGGGGGCCTCCACTTGGGTTTTTGTTAGTAGGCAACACAGAAAGGGGTTCCCTGACGGTGCTACTCCCCTCCTGTTCCCATCTGTCCCTACCTTCCCCTTAGGCACGACTGCGAATGGTGGACACAGTGGAAAAGGAAGATGTGAACGAAGCCATAAGGCTAATGGAGATGTCAAAAGACTCACTTCTGAGTGACAAGGGACAAACAGCTAGGTGAGTGGTTTAATGGAGGAGGAAATCAGGAGTCACCTTGACTTTCACAAGCAGGCTACTCTGGTTTCTGTAATAACACCAATATGATGGTCTGTTGAATGCTCTTGTTTGTACCCTGACCTTACCCATACTCACACTTGTTTCTTTCAGAACCCAGAGACCAGCAGATGTGATATTTGCCACTATCCGTGAGTTAGTCTCAGAGGGCAGAAGTGTCCGGTTTTCTGAGGCAGAGCAGCGCTGCATATCTCGTGGTTTCACACCTGCCCAGTTCCAGGCAGCTCTAGATGAGTATGAGGAGTTAAATGTATGGCAGATCAATACTGCCCGGACTCGGATAACTTTCGTCTGATTTCAGCCCACTTGAGACACTGGGGTCTACTCTGCATACCATGCTTAAGCCTCTCTCCCCCTTCCTTTAAAGATGGAACAGTGCCCTTGAAAGGGTCCCATCTTTCCCCTAAGCTGCACTTGTTTTGTTCATTATTTTTGCTAATAAAGTGTTTATAGATTGGTGCTTTCTGTTAAAATGAGGTATGATGTATGTTCTAGAATCATATCTTGTCCTCTTTATATTTGTCATCTTTCATCCACTCAATAAATGCACTGAGTACCTGCCAGGCACCACTATGGATATGGAATGCAGTGAGGCATGAGAATCACACTACACAGATGGATTTCCCTGGATCTCCTCAGTTGGACTCAGAATGTTATATGGGGTACATACACTCAGGGTCTGAAGACACAGTGGCAATACGTAGGGACATAAGGGTCTCTTACAGTCAACTCTCCATTTCTACTTTCTGAAATGGCTCCAGTAGACCTCATTACACCTCTGTAGTCCTCCAACTCCCACTTGAACCTTATTTCGGGAATAATGGAAATTGGGACCTGGAGGAAGGCATGTGGAAATGAAATGCCTGGCACAAGTAACTGCATAGAACAGTATCTATGCTGACACCACCTGGCCTCATCTCAAGTATGGACACTAGTGCTTCCTCAAGGCTGAGGTGCCTGTGGGTCAGGCACATACTAGGTGTAGCAAGCACTCAGCATTAAGCAACAATTGGGCAAACTCTTGGCAAATACCCAGTGCCCACAAGATCAAGGCTTTCATTTGTCCATGACAGAAATGTATTTAATACCCCTCTCCCTCCCGCTCTGAAAAACAAGTTAAGCTTGGGAAAGTAGTCCTTTATGGGGAGACATTAAAACAGGATTGATTAGATGGAAGCAGGCAGCCTTCTGTTGTGTGAAGACCACCTGACCACATGGAGTCACATGGCAATAAGCTCCCAATCACTGAAAAGAATAGCTGGTGATAAAGAGGGACTTGTGCCTCTTGAAGCAAGGCTGGAACCAAGGGCCTCCACTGATCCAAATTGAAAAACCTGTGTGGTACCTCTAATACAGGACAGAGCCACTGGAAGGGGTGCTGAGGGGCTGCTCCCCTTTTATTAATGACAGGTTTCTCTAAAGGGAGTATAGCACCCCTCCCTCTGGGACAGTTGTCTGAACCCTGTGCATCATCTCTTCAAGTACCCTCTCAGAAGAACAGCCCTCGCATCCGCCTGCCGATGCCTTGTCGATCATAGAGGACGTTGAACTTGTTCACGAACTGGTTCATGGTGTTGCACGTTTTGGTGATGGTGCCAAGGTAGGCCATGAGCCCCACATCATTGCATTGCTGGGAGGGAACAGAAAGAACCAGTTCCCCAGGGGATCTGGGTCCCTCACAGCATGCCCAAGGAACAGCTGAGTCCCATGTCCTGCATTCAGAAATGACAGCATTAAGCCCCACCTCCCCATCCTGGGTTTTATACTCACATCATAAAAGTCTGTCTTGAACTTGTCTGTGCTCAGTACTGGAAGACAGTGACACAGTGCATAGGCCTCACGCAGAATCTCATGGTTAAAGGGGACTTCTCCTGAAGGCACAAAAAGGCTGTATTAATGTGGATGCTGTCACTTCCCCAGGAGAGAGGAAAAGTGCCAGGAGGCCCCTATCCTACCTGCTTCAGAGGCCTTGACATACTCCAAAATGAGCTTGACGCGGCTGTGCAGCATCTTGATGGCACTATGCTGTGCTATCAGGTGTTCAGCCACTGCAGGGGAACAGGAGCAGGCCAGTTGAGAAGGCTTGTGACCACACCTGCCACCCACACTTCCAAGGAAAACCTTCCAGCCTCAATTACCAGTGGAATTCTCTCCACTGCCTGTTGCTGTCATGCGAGCCACATGGTCTACACCAATGCGTTCAGCTTCCTCTGTGGCCAGAGTATAGGTCAGTTCAGCAAAGAGCATTGTGGCCTGTGGAGCACATAGGGAGAGTCAAAAGCAGGAAATACCAGGAGTAGGATCCGAGGGTTGCAAGATAGGGAATTACCTCTCCATTGATTATATCAATAACAGACTCAAAAACGCTGACAGGAAGCTGTAAAGAGACAGAGAACAGCTCTTACATCAAATGTGCCTGAACCTATACCATGTGCCAAAAATTGGGCTTAGCCTTTTCACTTTAGATTTTCTCATCTAATAAACGTAGTGACAGATACTGTCCTCATTTTATACATGAGGAAAATGCAGGTTAAAAGTTAAATGACTAACTCAAAGTCACAGCTGGTAAGGGCAGAATGAAGATTCAACTCAACAGAAATGTCATACAGTAAAAGGGGATGAGGATAAAAGATAAGCATAGTGACAGACAAGCATGACAAAGTGAGCATGGGCGAGGTCAGTGTACTCACATCCGTGTGCTTGGTCATAGGGTTCAACTTAAGAAAAAGGGGGCTCTCGATTATCTCGCACACCTGGAAGAGGAAGACGATGGACACGATGTCAATGCCGGTCTTCCCCTCATTCTCCATTCTCTGCCTAGCATGCACATATGTGAGCATGTATACCTGCTTATGGACGTGGATGTCGGAGGGGTCAGGTGGTCCCCCTGTGGTATACCAACCCAGAAACTCCAGCTCCTTGAATACCTGTTTAACTGGAGAGGAAGGGGCCAAAGTATTTCTTTAAACAATCCTTCCTTAATTTGCAGCTCCTGGTGTAATTTCACCAGCTTCTCCTCTTTCCCCTATAATCCTGGCTCAGTTTAGAATCCCTTCTATCATCTCATCCTTTACTTTCTTTGGGCAGAATACCTGAATGTGTACTTTTTCTGAGATATCTTCAGCTACTCCCTCTTCACTTTTCCACGGTACTCATCCCACGTCCTGTTTATTTCTTCCCAACCCCATCCATCTTCCCCACATCTATTTTCTCCCACTCCTCTGCCCACTTCTATTCCCCTCTCACACTGCTCCTCCTTGGTGTAATAATATTCTTTGTCAATGATAATCTTCTCTTCCACGGTGTGTGACAGCAGTTCAAAGGAGTTCATCACCTCGATATTTCGGCCCTCCTGCTTCCCGATCAGAGCCCCGATCACTGGGAAGAGAAGGACACATAAGAGGTGAGGGTAAAGAATCCCAAAACTTCCTTCATCATTATATCTTGAGGGATATAATGTGAACCAACAACTGGGGCGAGGAATGAAAAAAGACCACTATCTGGGGGAGATGACTAGAAAAGATTGCAGAATTCGGCTTAACACTCACCCTGCACAGGCCGCCCTTCCTGGGAGCGCATGCGAATCCAATGGTCTGAGATGTTCAGAATCACGAGGGGATGAAGAGCGACTGAAACACTCCCAGTCACTCCGGAGGCCATGACGCTGGGGACTACTAAGGGTTGAGGAAAAGAACAGCGGGTGAGAGTCCGGGGCCCACATCCCGCCCCGGAGATGGCTTTGCCCGTCCTATACATCCCCCATGCAAGTTATCCCAGGGTGCGACGTTCCCTCCGCCCTCCTGACTTCTTCCAGGATCCAGGGAGGCGGCCCTGATGCACTCTGAAGGCTGTCTCCAGAAGCCGTCCCCGCAGGGCCGGTTACCTGCCGCATCCACCTCCATCCCGCTGCTCCCACCCGTCCCGTTCGCCGTAGCTGCCGCCGCCGCCATTTTCCCCGCGCCCACCGGCCTGGGCCCCGCCCCCTCCCGGCTTCCGTCCGGCAGCAGTGCATGCGCAGTGTGACCGGGGCATGCATCTAGTCAGATGCCTGCCCCCGCCCCGCCCCGCCCCGTCCCGCAGCCTTTCCCGCCTGGCCTTGGCTGGCACACCCCTACCCCAAGCCAGCAGCGAAAGTCCAAGGCTTGCACTACCCCGAAGCCAACAGGTTTTCGTAGGCCCTGACCCCACCTCTTGTTTGCAACCGGCCTTTTTCTTCTTCGTTAGTACTTTTGTAATAAGACTGACTTGTTCCTAAGGATGCTGCAGAACGAATGAAATGTTATGTATTGCCCTCAGAATAAAATCCAAGCTGCTACCGCGGCCTTCAAGGCCTGGTATAATCCAGTCCCTGCCAGCCATTTGGCCCTGACCTTTATTTTTCTGGCCTCCGGTCCCCATGTTTCAGCCACACTAGCTTTCACAGCTCTTCTTTTCACATGCCCCACTCCCACTTAAGGGCCTTCTGTTGTGTTCATTGTAACCCCATGACCAACTTAGGTACCTGACTCTTGGGTACCTCAATAATTTTTTATTTTGTAAGGTTTTACTTATTTTTAGACATAGGGGAAGGGAGGGAGAAAGAGAGGGAGGGGAACATCAATATGTGGTTGCCTCTTTCACACCCCACACTGGGGACCTGGCCTGCAATCCAGGCATGTGCCCTGACTGGGAATCAAACCTGCGACCCTTTGATTTACAGGCTGGCACTCAATCCACTTAGCCACACCAGCCACAGCAAAGGTACCTAAACAATTTTTTAATAAATGAATATCTGGGGTGGAGCCTGGTCTTGAGCAGCTCTGTCTGTATGCCCTGTCTTTCCTTCTTCCAAATACTGATATTACCTTCAGTACTAGGAACATCTTCAGCATTTTGTAACACCTCCCACCCTCCCCATGCTCTCCATCTCCATGAGTCTCACCCCTGGCAAAGAAACCACTCCCACCCGCTACCCCTACGTGCAATCAAGTTTCGTGCGCTGCCCCACCCCCACCCCTGCCCCAACGTGTCTGGCTGGCTCTTTTAAGATGTTCCTATTCTTTTTTAAAAATATTGTATTTATTTATTTTTAGAGAGAGGGGACAGGAAGGGGAAAGACTGGGACAGAAACATCAATGTGTGGTTGCCTCTTATGTGTCCCCTACTGGGGACCTGGCCTGCAACCCAGGCATGTGCCCTGACTGGGAATCGAACCAGCGACCCTTTACTTCACAGGCCCATGCTCAATCCACTGAGCTACACCAGCCAGGGCTTAAGATGTTCCTATTCTTAACCCAAAGTGTAAGTTCTATAAAGCAGGTAGAATTCTATTTCTTAACCCTGGGGAGCCTACTCTAGTGCCCAGAGCTAGCAGGTACAGGGAGATGTTTTCTAGTGATAATGGTGACTTTTGTGGATCAAGCAAACTTTCTATTTAGGGTCCTGGATAAAGGGAAGTTGAAGAGTCAGCAACCCTCAAAGGAAGGGGCCTGAGAAATCCTGCAGGGAGAGAGGTTTTCTGGCCAAGGGAAAGTGAAGAGTTTGTCTCATTCCAGTCCTCTGAAAAACCTGTCAGCCAGCTGAAATGTTTCCAGAAGAAAAACATATATGTCTTACTTCTCTTAGGAGTGTAATGCTTCTCAGCTAGACTGAAGACTAAAATAAAGACAAGAATTATTCTGGTGTTAATAAAGGTCATCGTTTGTGTTGCCGTTTCATCCATTAAAGTACTCCTTTGTCTTTTTGTTGTTTCAAATGCGTTTGAAATGCTGTTCACATAATTACACAACTCATAAAACAATGGTTATCATGAAATTCAAGAATGGTTTTGGAATTGAATCAGTTGATATACATGCTTTGGAAGTAATCTCACTGAGCATTTCTTAAAAGTGCATTGTATTTAAAAATTACCAAGAAAAACTCAAGTTGGCATTGCGTTAAGACAACTAACCCACTGTTCTCTTTCTACCTTCCAACAAAACTATTTGTAAACATAATGCATCTCTTTGTTGTTGTGTTAACTTTTCCTTCCACAGGGTTGAGGTAACTGGGCTGGTCGGGAATATCTGTTCAGAGTCTGCAAGGAAAAGATATTGAGGACTGAAGTGAGGGCCCTCCAGGAAATAACCAAACTGGGTCACCAATTGCTTTGAGTCTGTGGTGTTGTCAAGAATTTTACTCTTGCCCCAGCTGGTGTGGCTTCGTGGATTGAGTGCGAACCTGTGAACCAAAGGGTCACTGGTTCAATTCCCAGTCAGGGTACATGCCTGGACTACAGACCAGGTCCTCGGTGTGGTGTGCAAAAGATGTTTCTCTCCCTCTTTTTCTCCCTTTCTTCCTCGCTCTAAAAGTAAATAAATAAAAATCTTTAAAAAAAAGAATTCTACTCTTGCCCTGACTAGTGTGTCTCAGTCGGTTGAGCATCATCCCACAAAGAGAAAGTTCTCCAATTTGATTACAGCACATGCCTCAGTTGCGGGGTTTAAGTCCCTTTCCCAGGTGCATGCAGGAAGTGACTAATTGATGTTTTTCTCCCTCCCTTCCCACCTCTCTAAAAATAAATAAATAACATCTTAAGAGAAAAAAAAAGACATTCTGTTCTTTGGGGTTAGGTGTTACCCATCCAGGCACCATTCATTTACTTAACAGAAATGGATATTTAGGAGTGTCTACCATGGCAGCAAGCACAATTCTAGGTGGTAGGGATACAGCACTGAACAAAACAAAGTTCCAAGTTCATGAAACTTACATTCTAGTTGTAAGAAACAGGCAGTAAACACTCATCAGAATATTAAGGGAGGTTGAAGGGATGGAATTTTACATGGAAGGAAAGACCAAATGGAGCAAGAGAGCAAGATATGGGGATACCTGGAGAAAGAGTATTCCAGAGGGAATAATTGCAGAGGTCTTCAGGCAGGAGACTGTTTTCTGTGTTCTAGGAATAATGAAAAAGTCAATGACCAAAGCTGAGTGAGTGAGGGAGGGAGGAAGTAATAGGAGATGAAATCAGAGTGGAGATAGACTCTTTGGGGCCATTATCAGCACTTTGGCTTTCAGTCTGAACAGAGGCATGACACGATTTGATGTACAGCCTGTAAAGGCTGTAAAGGGTCACCCAGGTTGATGCATGGAGGTTAGATTGTAGGGACCATAGAAGGGTGGAAGTGGACCTATTATTCTACTCCAGGTGATAGATGACCACAGCTTAGACCTGGGCAATAGAGGTAGAGGTGGCAGATGACTCAGGCCTGCAGCTATTTATATGC
>PVKM010034846.1:0-15402 GCA_004027735.1 Carollia perspicillata
GGACGGTGCCAGCATCTGCTGAACGTGGTTGTGCTGGAGCTGGGGGGCCCAGTGCTCCCCGAAAGGGTGGCACCCAACAGCCAATTTCCTGGTAAGATTGGAGTTGCTCCTCCTCTCCCCATGGCCCTGGGGGACACATCCGGAACCGAGTCACACAGGACCCACAGCAGAAGTGACATTGTCCTGGGTGAATCAGTGTGCACACACACACACACACATGCATGCATGTGCACATGTGGGCACACACACTGCCAACCAGAAAATCTGAGCAGCGCCTGCTCTCGGGATTTGTTCTTGGCCCTGGTGAGTGCCAGCGTGGAAACACAGCCGAACGCAATGCTGTGTGTGGCTGAGTTACTGTCTCAACAAAGGGCGCTCCCTTCCACGTGTGTTCACGCCCTTAACGCAGGTGAGGGTTCGCTGCGCTGTAACCAGCCCTCACACGGGGGAAGCGGCCCCCCCAAACTCTGGCCTGTCTGGCTGTCACTCATTCTGAAGTGGCCCCTTGGCTTCGTGTTGCCAACCCTCCTTCTTGTCCGTGTCTCCTCCCAGTGAACGTTCGTGACCACTCGACTTTGCTCGAGGTCTGTTTGCACTCGCCTGTGTGGCTAACGTGGCATTTGTATTAATAGGAATCGAGTGTGTAAATGTTTGTTATTAAAGACTCCTCCTCCCCCCATGGCTTATTCTGTCTTGCTTGAGATGATTCAGGATGTCTTTTTAAAAAATTTTTAAAGAAAAATGAAACAAAGAAAACCCATGGAAAAGATTTATGTATTTGGTTGGGGGGAGGGGGAAATTAAACTTCTCATAATAGTTTTTAAATTAAATTTTGTGCTCGTCCAAATCCTTTCCTTCTCCACCCCTTCCTCTGATATTCCCTCACTCATTAAAACAGGATTTTGATGGTATTCGCAGGGAAGCTGATTTACTGGAATAAAGAAGTTCTTTAAGTTTCAGGTTTTGGACCGTTCCCAGTGTGTCTGAACCCGGGTTTCAGGTTTTACTGGCATTTTGTTGGCAGAGCAGTCTTTGGAGCCTGTCCTGATTTGAGCATGTTTCCTGACACCTTTGGAGGTATGGTACCATGTTTTTTAGATTTAAAAAAAGTTTAAATAGAAAAGCATATATAAACATATACAGAACATTGATTATAAAATGTCAAGCAAAATAAAAGGGCAATAAAAACCTTCAAGAATTAACAAATGGGAAGCACTTTCTTTTTAAAGGGGCAGGAGGAGGCAAGATGGAGGCAGAGGCCCCAGGAGAGGAACGTTCCAGGAGCCCCAGGAAAAGCTGACCTTGCATCTGTGCTCATTGTCATCTCTGTGCACAAGTGTCCCTTTGAAACAGGGGCGAGGGCACTGCGCCGGGTGTGAGGTCAGTACCTGCAGTTGTCGGGGCACAGACAGCGTCCACCTGCGAGGAAGGGACAGCTTACGGAGGTGAGGGCGGGGTGACGGGACCCTGCAGGGTTGGAGGAGTCTCCAGGACCAGCCCAGGACCTGCTGTCCTCCAGGACAGCAGAGGGAATCCTTTGCCCTGCCCCTCATCTTGGGCCTAAAGGGACAAGAGAGGAAAAAGTACGTATTCCCAGGGCCCTCTGGGGAATCGGTGAGTGTAGAGGCCAAGGCCCCACATTGGAAGAGCCCCTGAATCCTAAAGCTAGTGTCCCTCTTAATGGGGACACCCAGCGAGCATTGGCGCAAAGACCAGGAACAAGGCCAGGTGCTCACTCCGAGTGCTTTTAACGCCATCCTAGATATAGCAGCCACTGCAGGTAGACAGGAGAAGCCGAGCAGAGGCATCAACAGTGGAACGGAGGTAGAGCCCTCTCCGTCTACAGTTGGTGGGATCCCATGCCCGGAAACCTCCGGAATCAATGGTGACGCTGAACTAACTACAACAAAGGAATTCAGTGAGGGAGCGGGATACCAAGTGTCCTGCTGGCGTGAAGCCCGACCAGGGACCAGCCTCGGGGGGCCACGGAGCAGGGCGGAAAACAACTGGGGAGGGCGATGGGAAAGCGACCATTCGAAGGGGAATCTGTTGCAGAACTGGATTCAGAACCAGCTTTAGTTTATGGGGCCCAAACCCAGCGCATCATGGAGCAAGGTCCCTCGTGAAAGAAAGGAGCCCCCGTCCCACTGAGCGGAGAGTTAGCTGGTGCTAAGCTTTCTGGTCCAGCCGGCTCTGGCAGGCCTCTGGACCTCTGGCAGGGCGGGGTCCAGGGAAGGCTCTGGAGAGGTCTGAGCCTTGCGGGGGCGGGCGGCCGGGCGATACCCAGGGCAGCGCGCTGGTGAGAGAGGCCAGCTGGCAGGGGCAGGAGGCTCGTCGTCATAGTTGCCCTGGAGCGGCGAGGGTGCCGGGGTGGAAACAGAGCCCGGTGGGGCCTGAGTGGTAGGGCGGAGCTGCCCTTCCCAGAGGAAGGGGTTCACTGCCTTCGTGCTCCCCGCCTGCCCGATGCTTCAGCAGCCCCTCGCTCCATAGGTGAGGAGACTGCCTAGGGCGGTGTCTCACGTGCATTTGGCGGGGAAAGCTGGGCGTATTTACAACAAAAACGTGTGGAGCAGGGAAGACACCTGTTGAGACACAAGAGGCAGTGCTAATGGACTCTGGCACAGATGTGGCGTCCTGTTTTTAAAAAACATATGACTCTGTTTCAGTTCTTTAAAAAAATGCAAGAACCCCATTTTGATTTTACGCTCTGGGTCCATGTTTTCATAACTTGCCCGAGAACGTCTAACCCCCAGGACCGCCCAGCTCACACAACTGGGAGATGCACTGTGAGAGCCTGGCAGCACTTCTGCCTTCAGACCCTGTTCTGGTAAAGGAAGGGACTCTTTGACAGTGACCCAGGGAGTGGCCTCAGAGCCAGGCGACCCTGGTTAACCATCTGGGACCTCTCCAGGCTCTTCAACCTGTGCAGCCCCCGCTTCCTCACCCGTGAAAGGAGGCCACGTGGCAGTGAGCATCACAGGAGCCACTGGTGCTTCTGAATGAGAGAACCACTCACACCAACGGCCCCGCACATGTCGGGTGCTCAGCACAGGGAGCCGCTGGGTCGCACGCAGCCCAGGACCCCGTGGTGCTTTCTGAGGGCCCGGAGATCCCACTCTTTCCCCGGAGTCGAGGACCCATTAACTCGCCAGGCCTGGGAGGGGTCTCGGAGTGGGTGGAAGGTGAGTGGTGCCGTGTCAGCCGGTGTGCTGCTGCGGGGAGGGGAGCCTGTCGTGCTGGGGTGGGAGTCGGGGAGCGGATGACATGGGGGAGGGCGAGGGACAGGGACGGGACCAGGCCCAGCCCTTACCGCGCTTCGCTGGGCCGCAGACTACTCAGGCCTGACATCTGGGGCCCGTGAGCGAAGCCACCCTAGGGGAACAGAACACTGACGGGGGCGGGTGCCTTGACCAAGCCTTGACCTTGTGCCAGAGGTACTGTCTGGTGTCCACTCTCTGTCCCACCACCAGTCCCTGACTCCTTGCCCTCTGTTCCCCCTTTCCTCTACCACCCGCTGCCACCTTAGCTACGGGAAGAGACGCCTCTCCATGCGTGGGCTATTCCCGTGTTGCCCTGGAGGACGTGGAAAGGGTGCCGTGCTTCATTTCAGCGGTGGTGGTGGTGGCCTCGGAAAGTTACTGACACTTCTATGTGACAGCCCTGGGGGTTTTTCAAGGAGGACAGGTTTTATCGTTCTCAGGTCATTGAGAAATACCTTTTGGAGCAGAATATCGGACTCTGGACCAGCCGTGTTAGAACACCTCAGACACACCCAAGCTCTGGCCCCGGAGATTGGGATTGAGCAGGATTAAGAGGGGTCTTAGCCTCTGTTCACTTTGTTCTGTTCTCTAAAGCTCCCTGTGTGCTTCTGGTGTGCAGCTTTGTTAGAGGACTCTGGGGTCGAGGCCCTTCATTTGTGGGGCTTAGTCATTCCTAGCAAAGACTGAGTCAGCTGTCAAAATTGAGTGAAAGTGCACTGCAAAACGTCTAAATATATTCTCACTCGTTTCTGAAGTTTTAATGGAAACGATTGAGGGGCGTTCTAAAAGGGGTGCCTCTGTGACTCCGGCGCTGTTTGTAAACATGAGGGCTGTTGGGAGACCTGGCTGTTCCGGTGATCTCTGCCAGACGTGGTCCCGACTTCCGGAGGAGGTCTGAGGTCTGTCCAACCTCACGGTCTGTCCGGGGTGAAGGTGCAGCCTCAGGCAGGTTCTTCGGCATCAGTTCCTGACCCCAGGCCAGGTGAATGCACTCACTGCCTCCTTCCCCACAGGTTGCAGGTTCCCTTGGAATCGTCCTGTAGGACCACTGGCTGAGATTTCCGCTCAGTCTCATTTCAGGGTGGAACCTCCGTGGGAAGAGCATGGGCCCGTAGAAAATGAAGACTGTCGTATTCTTTGTAGTGAAGTAAATCATGTTGACATTTAAATATGTTAAAGACAGTACAAAAAAATTTGTCCGTAAATGTCCCTTGTGAGCACCAGAAATAATAGATATTAATAAACAGATTTCAACAGCACATCAAGAAAATAATATACCATGGTCGGATTTTTCTAAGAGTACAAGGTTGGCTCAATTTTAGAAAAGTTAATATATTTATAGATACAGTAATTCATTAACATATTAATAGACCAGTGGATTAAAAACATATGGTTATCAACATAGATGCTAAAAGAGCATTTTATAAAACTCAACATCTTGGTAAATACATTTAAAAAATAGGAATTAATGGGTATTTTAAAAAATATGATCGCTCAGATGTCCTAAATATAACATCTTAGTGGGAAAAACAAAAAAAGTGAGGGTTCCTCTAAGATCAGAAACAAGGCCAGGACGTCCAACTTCTCCGCTTGTCCTTAACATCACACCGAGGTCTCAGCCAATCGAAATGGATGGAGCAGGTCAGCCAGAGGCACGACTGAAAGGGGAGAAAAACGGGATCTCTCTGCACGTGCCGTGGGGGTGCCCCCGGGAAGCCTCGGAGAGTCAGTGGTCCTCGAAGTCACGCGATGAAGGAGTTTGTTAGGGAGGGTGACAGAACATCCGGAAAGAGTCCTCTGTACGCACACCGTGGCTGGGAGAGGCTGTCACGGTGTGCTGTCACAGCAGCAACAAATAGGCTACAATACCTAAGAATGAGCTGAACCAAAAATGTGCAGAATTGACATGAGCTAACTTCAAAATGCATCTGAAAGACACAAAGTGACCTGAACAAATGTAAGGCATGCCTTGCTCGTCGATAAGACAACTCAGTATCATAAGGATGTCAGTTCCCCCCAAGCTAACTCATAAATTTAATGCATTTGGACTAAAATGCCATTAAGGTTTTTTTATTTGTTTGTTTGTTTTACCATTAAGCTAGACAAGTAGATGCCAGAGGTTTTTTGGAAAAGCGTGCAAGGATAGCCAGGAAAACAGTGAAAAATCTAGTAGCGCCTGCTAGGGCGCTAGACGTTAAACCCTTGCTAGATTTTAAATCCCACGATAAAGCCTCTGTGTTAAACCAGTGCTGTATCAGCACATGTATGAGTGGAGAGACCAGCAGAAAGGAACACGAAGTCCAAAAATAGACCCAATTACACATAGAAGTTTAGTATATAATAGAAATATCATTTCAAATCTCTGTGCTAAAGGTAGAGATTTCAGCAAATGGCCCTTGGACAGTTTGATAGACGTTTGCTAAAAAAGGTAAAATCAGCTCCCTACTTTGCACCGTATGTAAGAATAAGCACCGAATGGATCCGGGATCTAAATTTAAAAAGTCAAACCCTTTAAGTGCTAGACACAAGTGGGTGAATGAATCCCTGGGTAACATGGGTGTAGGGAAAGGCTGTGAGGGCACAAAATAAGAGGCAGTTAAAAAAAAGAGCGATACGTTTGACTACATAAAAATAAAAAAAAGTTTGCATAGTAAAAAATGCCATAAACAACATCAAAAGGCAACAAACTGGGAGAAAATATTGGCAAGATAACCCGGGTAAAGCACTAATATGCCCTAATATATAAGGGACTGTTAAAACCATGAATAGGTAATTCACTCTACATATATATACATATACACGTACACACACACTTACACACACACACATATATAAAGTAATTTCAGAAGAAGTCCAGCCCTTGTTACAATAATGAGAACAGTTTGCATGACATCGGTGTCGCCTGGCAGCCAAGGAGAGTGGACTGGAGTGCGCATACGTGAACAGTGACAACCTCACTGTACCAGTCAGTGGGGGTGGTGGGCACCACTGAGTGAGCACGTGTCCTGTGTGGCCGTCACATTCAAAACGACCAAGTGAGCAGAGCAATGACTCTGCATCAGATTTTGTGTTAGGCTTGAACATTCCTCCATGGAAACCATTCAGATGATTAGGAAGGCCACAGCTATGGGCAGCTGGTGATCGGCAGCTTCAACACGACAGCGCGGCCGCTCATGCATCACATCTCTGGCAAAGTTATTCTTGGCAAAACATCAAATCACGCAGGTGACTCAGCCCCCCCCTACAGCCCAGACTTGGCACCCTGCCACTTCTGGCTTTTCCCAAAACGAAAATCACCTTTGAAAGGGAAGAGGTTTCATGCTGTGGTTGAGATTCAGGAAAATACGACGGGGCAGCCAATGAAGATTGGGACAACTGTGTGAGGTCCCAAAGTCTACACCGAAGGGGACGGAGGTGTCATTGTCCTATGTACAACATTTCTTGTACTTTATATCTTCCTTGATCAGTGTCTTTGTTTTTCACTTGACATGGCTGGATGCCTTCTGGACTGGCCATATAGCCATAAAAACTGTGTGTGTACCCACACACACCCCGTAAACATTTGAAAACTGCACGTGCAAGAGGAAGGCAGAGTGCAAGTGCACGGAAATGCCAGCGCTACACACCAGACTGGCACCAGCTGAGAAGCGTGGCACCACGTGGTGTTGGAGAGGCTGCGTGGAAACCCGTGTCCCATGCTCGCTGACTCACTGGCGATGGAGGGACTCGGTGGGTATCCAGCTCGGCCCTGCCCGTGTCCGGCTCAGCAGCCCCCTTCGGGAATTCACACCTCGAACAGCACAGAAACACTCGCGAACGAGAGGCGCACTGTCATTTTGGACACCACGCAGGTGCCCGCCCACCCATCGGAGGTGGTTGAATACGCTGCACTGGCTCGGTGGGTCACCACGCAGCTGTAGCGGAAAGGAGGAAGGGCTCTGTGAACTCGGAGGGAATGTTTCCAGGTTAGAGTGAGCGGGGGTGGGGGAAGCAGAGGAATGTCTATGAAATGGTAACTTTCTCTAAGGAAGAATGGGAAATAAGCAAATACGGGGGAATCCGTGCAGAAAGAAACCACAGGGAGAGTGAACCAGGAACCAGGGACCTTAGTTGAATTGTTGTTTACAGAGAGGAGGGGCGGGGGAGCTCTGGGTGGATGGGGTGAGTCGGGAAGCGTGGCACTTCCCAGAGTGTGCGTCTCCCTGCAGTTCTGACCCTGGGAACCAAGTTTAAAATAACAAAAGAACAAGGGTTGGAGTGGGGACCCCATAATGGAGTGCAGAAGTACAATGAAGCCAAACCTTAGTTCACACGTATGGCGTGACCACACTCAAGTGAAAGAAAAAGGGACAAGCCAGCCCAAGGAACTTTTAAACATAATATTTGCTATATCCCCTCAGGCTAAAGACAAAAAGAACTGCACGTAAACATGGAACCCTAGTTAGGAAGCTTGCTTTTCACAGTAGCACGGGTCAGCAATTCCGAAACCACTCTCTGCATGTTAGCGTTGAGCAAATAAGTAAATACATTCCAGGTGATGCGAGCCAGATTTCTTATTACTGGGGAAGGAAGTTACGAATTTGGAAAGGGGGGACTAGAGCAAACCCCGTGTGGGAGTGGAATTGGAGGTTTCAGTGGATTCGCGGCTTTGAAGGTAGATGGGTTGATGTATGGATGGGAGGGAGAGGGGCAGGGAGGGAAACACTCACTTTCTAGCCATTTTCCGGCACCCAGATTTGTTTTATAAATACTGTTCTCCACGAAAAGGAGCCAAATCTCCTTGCATAAGTGGCTGATTCCAGGGCTGGGGGCTGAGAAAGTTCAAAAGGACCCTGGAACCTTTTCTTAAGCCGAAAGTAGGGAAGTGCTGAGAGATGGCGGACACATCTCAGTAGGACACAGGCGCCAGCGTGAGGAGCGTCCCCTTGCCCAGTCCAGGGCAACTGAGCTTCAAAATAAATGCTGATAGGTAAGTATACGCCCTGTTGAGTAAGAATCCCTGAGTCCGTTCTGATATGAATAAGTAAATAAAGAAGATAGATAAGGGGGGAGAAGAAAAGGCTCTCACAACAGTATCCCAACCGGTAAATAGGGAAGAAGCGATAGTCGGGAAATCACTGCTGAGCAGTCCCCGAGAGAATACAGCTGCCCACCCACAGATGCAAAACTCACCCATTGAATGTCATGAGAAGCGTTGGTCTTTCCACAAACATTCATTAATTGCAGTGGAAAACCTGGCACACTCCACCTTACCCAAGTGGGTCAAAGTTAAGTCGCCACTTCCTGTGTATTGGCATTGAGCAAATATTGGTTCACCCATTGTAACAAATGTACCTCCATCATGTGAGGTGCTGGTAACAGGGAGACTGAGGAGGGACTGGCGAGATGTGTGGGGAGGGAGCGCTGTACATTCTGCTCAGTTTTTCTAGAAACCTAAAGCTCAAAAACGAAGTTTGGTAATTTGAAAAAGACCGTGTCATGCCACATGAGCATGCATACAGCGGAAATTCGTGCCGTGCAGCTTTGCTGAAACATAGCCACACTTGCTCACGCACATAATCCCCGTGGCTGCTTTTGGGCTGGTACCTCTGGGCTGGTATTGGCAGCAGAGAACATGTGGCTCACAGACTCAGACGGGACGCCGGCAGCCGGTCGGCGCCATCGCCCAGCCCGGAGACAGGCCGCACAGGGACCCCAGTGCGAGGGGCAGGCGTGGCCCGTCGGGTGAGTTTCAGGAGTCAGTGCAGTTGGTGGCCTTGGTGTTGTAAAGCCGTGATCTCTTGGAAAGGGAGGACACGATTCACCACTGAGCGGTCGGGGCGTCCCTAACCTACTTGAAGAGAAGCTGGGTTTTCAAAACTTTTTGTGAATAGTATATTCCCTGGTTATAAATTGAATATACTCCAAGTGTGGGGATATCGGGAAATCCAGGCAAGTGCAAGAAAAATAAAAACCACTTGAAATGATACCACCCAGAGATCACATAGAACAACAATGAAAGGTGTGGAAATCATCACATAATTGTGCCTCCGCCTCCTGGGCGTGGTCCCCGCCAGGGCATGCCCTGGAGTCTTCCGTCAGCGCTGGCCCGGGTATGGGGGGTGGGGAGTGGGGGCCCAGCCCATGCGGACAGGGCCCGGGATGCCGTGGACAAGCGCTTCTTCTCAGGTGTCGAGTAATGAGAGTGTGTGCAACTGTGTCCACAGCGTCATCTTAATACTGCAAGTAAGGAGTTTTTCCCATTGTCAGAGACTTACTTTGTGATATATGTCTGTCTGTGTGTGTGTGTTTTAATGGGGGGAAGTCTAAAAGAACGTACACATTTAGTACGAAGAGGAGACAACAGCAGTATCTCCTGGAAGTGCACCCAGAATTATGTGACGATTCTAACGTCTTCCTCACGTTCTGTGTAATCTCTGGAAGGTAGATTTTCGAGAAGGACTTCTGTGAATGGCTTGTCTTCTACTTTGTACTTTTCTGTACTTTTAAAATAATTGTGCTCCTTAAAATAACCACAGCTAATACTTTGTAGCCACGCTGCATGTGGGCTTTTGCGTCCCGATCAAGTCACCTCCTGGTGTCCAGCAGGCGTTTGCCCACGACGCCAGGGTCAGGTGACACCCAGTCTTTCGTGTGGGGCTGCTGCGATGTCCTCCCATTCCCCTGTCACTGTTGGTGTCGGTGCTGCTCCCGACCCCTCGCAGAGCAGCGCTGGGCGGATCGTCGTGCCCGGGTTCTCTGGTCTCCCTGTCGTTCTCCTCGGGCTCTAGTCTTAGAGGTGCGGTCGCTGCGTCCGAAGGCGCACATTCACCAGGCTCTCCTCATTCCACACGAAAAGACCGGCTCCAGGAGTTGCTGCTCATTAATTACTGTCAAAGAAGCTCTCCCTAATAAAGTCGGGCTACAGATAGCTGCTGTTGTCTTGTTTATTTTCAAAGTGATCTTTAGTTCTGTTCTTAGAAGGGTCTGTCAATTTTTAATGACAAAGTTTATATCTGAACATAAAAACCATGCTTTCTCCCCCCAAATTTTCAAAATAATTTCAAAGGTAACTAATCATGTTAAACAAAAGTTGAAGAATGCAGAAAAGAGGTTTTTGTCAAATCTCACTCCCTCTCTTTCCTATGAATTTTACGTGGTTGGAATGGAAGCGTGTGTGGTTTTCATACCCTGCTTGTTTGATTTAACACTCCGTTGCAAGCATTTCTTCCGTGTTGCTACGGAGTCTTCATACCTGATTTTTAATGACTACAAATTATTCCATTGACTTCATATACCATAACTAACACAACCATCCCTCTGCTGAACACTTAGGTTATTTACGCATTTTTACTTGTATAGCACTGTGGTGGGTGTGGACTATTTCCTTAGGTTCAAGTCCCCAAAGAGGATTGACTGGGTCTAAATTTCAGTTTTTATTCCTTCCAAATTTTCGCTCATTCATAGTGGCCTGTCTTCTAGGTCAGTCTTAATTACTGAAACTATATTCCGACGACCACATGATATTCAGTGCGTGCCCATGGGCAGGGCCCCCAGTAGGTGCTGTGATGTCCTTAGGAACCGAAGGGGCCCGGGCGCTGTCCTGTCTGCGGAGGGGCCGCATCGGGTCTGTGGGCGTTTCAGACGGAAACGACGCTTTCCTTGCGTGCCCAGCTGGTCCTACAGTGAACGCGCTCGGCTGCCACTCACAGAGCCTTTTGCTCCACAGCCTTTGCCAACGAGGAAAGAAAATACACAGAGGCAGGAGGTCATCGTGTGACCCCCTCCTTTCTTTCCTTTTTCTGTTTCCTTTTGTGAGACTATCATCAAGTCAGGATGGAAATGCATTTTGGTGCCTCCTTGCTGCTGAAGCAAACTCCAGCGACTTCCCTGGGAGACGCACGGTGGACAAGGTCCACAAATGCTCCTTTGTTGGCGGAGGCCGTGCGGTTTGGCCCCCCGAGTTATCTCAGATGCGCAAATAAATCCGGCGGCCCCCAGTTGTCTCCGGCTCAGCCTCGCCCCTTCCCTGTCCGCCCTCCTCACAGCTTCCTCTTGGCCTCCAGCGGCACCAGCCCCGTCTCCTCATCAATGTGCCCTGTTAACTGCTGCCAGACCTCCAGCAGCTCCGTGCATATGTTCGCTCCATCATTTCCCTTTGTTCTGGAAGTCTGCGTTCAGTTTCCGAACATCTCCCGCCCCTGCCCCCAGTTCGGCCACGGCCGTCGGCTGCCTGTAGCACTCGACTGTCTACTTTCTGCCTGTTCAGTAAACACCCTCGATCGCCTGCCAAGGCGGGAGCCCCCGCAGTCTGCTCCCAACGTGCTAAATCACCTCCCTTCCACAGACGTGCGTGAGCCCCTCCCAAAGAGCCCTCGGCCTTGCCCAGGTGGAGGGCTGCGGGACCCTCCCGGCACGGACAAAGCTTCCTTCTCGGGCCTCTCTGCCGGTGCAACACAAGAGAAGGGCGCTTTCTTCTTGGAGCCGGACGGTGTCCCAGCCCGTCGGTCTCAATGGGTCATTCATGGTGTCCAAGAGAAATACCTCCGGAGCTGTATTTCATGGGCGATGGAAGGGGGCCTGGCCTGCGGGCGCGGGCAGCCTTCTCACTGGGAGTGCCCTGTGCCCAGGGCCCGGCCGGCCCCTGCCCAACGGGCCAGCTCATCTTAGCAGGAAAAGGGGTCTCCGGGCGCCTCCTCCCCGGGCCCGCCCACACCACGCACAGCTCTGCGAGCCAGGGCACGCAGAAACGCTGTGTGGTTCTTCTCTGCTCTGAGGGCTTTTCTTCTCTCGCCATTCGTGGAGCCCCACCCCGTTCCCTGAGCCCGGGGGAGAGGACGAAGAGCTAGCTACTCAGGGCAAGGACTTTCTGTGCAGCCCTTCCTCCTTGGCACGGGGGTGCTGGGGGTCCCCGGAAACTGTGATGGGGACCTGTGTTTATGCAGAACACCAGCTCTCCCTCATCTGCACCCTCGCCTCTTCCCACCCCCAGAAAGTGTTTCCGAGAGGCCCACGCAGCTGCCCTGGTAGTGGGCAAACCTGGGTTTTGCGTGGTTTAACAAATCCCACCATGCACTCTGCCCGTCGGTGTCTAGTCAGCAGTGCCCAGGAGTGCAGCGAGAAGGCGTCTGCACACGGGGCTAAGGCGTGGAGAGTGTGGCGGGAGGCAGGTCGCCAAGTGAGGGCCTTCCCCCCTTCCCTTTTCAGAAACCCAGTTGCCGTTGCCTCGTCTGGGGGGATGCCGTGCACGTTTCTACCTATCCCCCGAAGGGAAGTTTGTATTCTTTTAAACGAAACCATTTCAAAAGCAGAACTCAAGCCTAAAATGATCCAGGGTTCTCCCAAGTTCTCAGAAGGTGTAGATTTATTTACTATAGTTAAAACATAATTAGTTCTCGGGGGACGGTGTATCTTTTAAACGGCTTTATTGGCACCATATTGGTTTTCCGCATAACCAGAAACTTCTGTTATGATTAGGTTCTGGGGCTCGAACAGAAACGCACTGTAAGTAGAAACAAATGTCAGGAATTGTTAGTTGTCACTCGAAGGAGGGACACCGCATCAGAAAGACCTCGATGGGACGTGCTGGAGAAACAGAGCCCAACGACATCTCAGATAGACTGGGTGGCAGCTCGCTCGCTCGGCAGGTGCACACGCCCCCCCACCCTGTCCTGCCTCAGTCTCCCGGGCTGGGAGCGGGGGCTGGTCCCTGGAGAGCCACAGACTCACGAAGGAGTGCAAACATGCCCCCCACCTTGTCTGCGAGGAAGGACCGCCTGCCCGAGTCCCCGTCCTGGCTGACCAGTTTTCCCACCATTTGCAGGTTGATGTTTGAGATGCCGCAGGAAATGGGTTTGATCGCCATCGCAGTCCGCCAGACACAGGGCAAAGGTCAGTCATCTTTTGTTATCGTTTGGGTTGCGTGTGTTTTCTAGAACCTGACTCCCGTGGCCCGAGAGCCGATCGATGGAGTGTGCCAGCCCCCGCATGACTCCAGGCAGAAGCCATTTGTTTTCACGCCCCACCAGCCCCGCCCACCCCACAGGCTGAACAGGGGGAGAGGGCTGGACCTGGTCGGAGACTGAGCCTTGGCAGAATTGAAGCCTTCTCTGAAACCAGGATGCCGCTTACTCACCTGGCGTCTGCTTGTGGCGGTTTTCACACTTGGTCACCTTCGTCTTGCAAGTTTTCTTTCTGACACGGTATCGGCTTTGCAGTGGTGATTCATAACTATGTCAGGGAGACACTTACTGTCCCCTGGGTTCCCTGTGAGGGGCCGCCCGTGTCACCCCCGAGGGTCGCACAGAGGGGCCTCTCATCAGCCGGTCCCTACCCCAGCTGGTACTGCGATTGGCACGCAGTGGGGCTGGAGCAGTGCCCACTCCCACAGTGCCCCGGAGAAGCAGGGGGCCGCTCAGCGCTCCCCCCGCCTGCTGACCCTCGGGGGCAAGGGCCCACGTCCTCCCGGAAGTCACTGTGCCGGGGCAGATTCCCGGGTCAGTGGTTGTGCGGGCGGCTGGCGGCCCCCGGCCCGCCCCACCCCCAGCTGGCGCCGGGCTGACCCCCAAGTGCTGTAACTGGTGGGCTCGTTGGCCTTTCTCAGAAGGAGCGGAGGAGCGAGGAATCCAGTTCTCTGCTTCTTTCTCTTAAACATTCCTTTCGAGCATAAAGAGAAACAATTTTCATTTTTCCAAAAGCTGTGGGACTCAATACGGTGGTTAAAAAAAATTTGACTAGCTGTATCTCCTGTTTTGATCACTTCGTTGTCCTGACTTCTGTTTTTAGAGAAATAACAACTCCAAGAGTTAATAGCAGGGATCACGATTTACGTTCAGCTTCCTTTTTTTAAATAACAGTGAGATACGATTCACACACCACGCCGTCCTCCCATTCAAAGTGCACAGCTGTGTGGTTTTAAACCATTCACAGGGCTCTGTGGCCGTCAGCACAGTCAGAACCACTTCTAAAAAGGGGCTTCCAGGAGCTCTCCGGGACTCGTGCTGATGCGGTCCCGCATCCCCGGCTCCGTTCTGCCTGCGTTAAATTACGGTGCGGCCAGAACGCGTTGGAAAGTGAGGTCCTGACACTGGGAGACTCCCAACCGCCCAGGCCTAAGTGAGGTGCTCCCAGAGTCAGAGACTCGTTTAGCAGCAGAGCTGCAGGTTTTGAAAAGCTGCTCCGTTACCGAGTGAACCCCAGAATACCTACACGGCTTCGCCAGCCCTGGTTTATTGGGGCGGGGGGACAAGTCTTCAGCCTGAGTCTTTGGGCCATTTCCTGGCACAGTGTGCATCCGAGTGTTCACGTGGCACAGGGTGGCCAGCTTCCCGGTGGGGCCTGTCTTCCAGGGCGAGGAAGGAACGCGTGGCTGAGCCCCATGGGGTGCGCCATTTCCACGCTGCTGGTCTGCATCCCGCTGAGGTCCCTGCTGGGGCAGAGGATCCCGTTCGTCCAGCACCTGATGTCCCTGGCCGTGGTGGAGGCGGTCAGGTCCCTCCCTGGGTACCAGGTACGTGCCGTTCCCTCCCGCTGAGTCCCGCTCGGTGTGCAGACGCTGGCTCGGGGTGCCTGGCGCAGGCATCTGCACGGATGCTGCGTGCCGAGCCCTGGCCTGCTCTCCGCAAAGCTGGCAGAGCATTCGGTTTTAACAGTTTTAACGGCACTGCCGGTCCTGTGGCTGCCCGGCCCGCCAGGGTACGTTCGTCCCCGGGGCTCCCGCTCTGTTCTCTTGTCAAGCAGCCAGGTGAGGGCGAGGCTTTTTTTTTTTTAATTGAAACACATTGGACTGGATGGGGCTATTTCTCTGTGTTTTCTGGTGAAAAGGTTTATTTTACAGAGCCCCAAAGCGTTTCTCAGTTCCTGCCCTCACGACCACAGCCTGCACTCGGCAGGGCTGGGCTTGGTCTGCGGTGGGGTTGGTTCAGCATGCGGGTTCGTCCGGGGCTCTGCGCCCCCAGCTGCGGGGACAGATGCGCCGGCTTCGTCAGGTCTGCCGGGCCCCTGGTGTCGGTCACTGAGACAAGGAGGAGGGAGCGATCATCACCGTGACCAAAAACCTTTCCTCTGGTGCCCGGCCTCCCCCTACCATATCCCCCTTTCCGTTTTTCCGGGAGAGTTTCCTGTGGCCATAGAGGGGGTGGGGGGTGTCCCCTGCCTTCTTCCC
>PVKM010034847.1:0-15400 GCA_004027735.1 Carollia perspicillata
GCCTTCGTTTATTTTATCTGGGCAGAGCCACCTCAGTCCCGTGTCCGCGCTGTGGCACCGGCAGCCCCCAGCCACGTGTGGCCACGGAGCACCTCACAGGCAGCAGGTCTGCGCTGAAATGTTGAGGGGGTTTAAGCACGTTTCTTTCCTGCAGAAATACGAGCGGAGCTGCATTTGTAATTTTAAATTTTCTAGCAGCCAAATTTTAAAAAGTAAAGAGAAACAGGTGAAATAAATTTCAAGATGTTTTCTCTAACCCAACCTATCCAAAAAATTATTTTACCGTGTAACCAACATAAAGATTGTTAATGAAGGTGAGGAAGTGGACAGAGTGACGGGGCCACGCACCAGTTGCCAGCAGCACTGTGGAAACACCGCGTGTCGTCTGCACTCTCTCTCTGCCCAGCCTGTGCAGGGCGCTCGCACCCACAGGGGCGAGCTCTCTCGTCTTTCAGCTTCAACATTCATTTCACTAGAGCGAAACTTACAAGAGCCCTCTCATTAAAAGTTCTCTGAGCATCTTATAAGTAAATATGAAATACAGTGTTTCCTCACCCTCTAGACTGACATGAATATAAACATATTCCAGTGAACAGACAAATCAACTGCCTTTAAAGGGGGAGGAAATGATAACCTCTTATCCCCGATTCTTGGGTGATAAGGAATTGTGCCTAACGAAGGCACAAGGACAAAAGCGTGTGCAGCTACGGAAGATAAGAGAAGCAGGAGGGGGAGTCAGCAGGGCTCTGTCTGTCCACTGGATGGATGCTTTAACTATAGTTCATGCTTACAATTGTGTGAGCAAATACAATCTGTTCCTAACACATGTCCATCCCTAACGCTTTAGGATTGTTTGGGATGGGGTCGCACGGCCTTCCAGCCAGAAGGTGGGGGTGGCGGGTGCACACCAAAGAGGAATTTCGGTTTCTCTCAGAGCAAGCCTGTGGCCACGACAGCACACGCCCTCCTCCTGCCAGACGACGTCCTCTCCAACACGTGGGAGAAGAGCACAGCAGAGCTGTACCGTTTTCACACTGCGAGGACTCCACCCCCTTCATTATCTTACAGTGAACTCACATGCCCTTGTTTGTTCGGAGACAAATGAACCACCGGATCCTGCCGCATCAGTCTCCCACTGGGGCTCTCGCGGAAGGCCGGCAGCACCTTGGACACTGCGGGGAGGTGGCACGCTGGCTCTGGAATACAGCACAGGGCGTTATGGTGCGGGCAGCTAACACACGCAAGCACAGGTCGACAAATGAAGACGGCTTGCCACTGCATCTCTTAGTTGACTGGCCAGCAAACTCTGAATTTCAGCAATAAGCTTCCTGAGAGTTTACACAACAGACAGCACGTCGGAAACTACGTGGCCGATGGGCAAAGCTTGCAGCTGGTGACCATGTGCCATGTCACGCACATTAGCACAGCCAAATGCCACCAAACCAAAGGCCATGAACGATGCGGCAGAGTGAGGAATCAGCTTTCGGTTTGGGGGAAAAGTCTAAGATACATGGGCTGAATTTATGATGTTCATTCATTGCAAAGTGTAGCTAACCTAGCTTGGTCTACGTTACCTAGACAGGCATGGATGCAATCGCGTGTTACTTACCATGACACTTTGGAAATATTTTACCTGTATATTCATGCTGCTCGAGGAAAAAAGAATTGAAATCCTGAGGTCCTCTATAACTGTAAGCTAAGCACAACAGAAAAGACACACAGCAACTAGTTTACTCAAAACAATTGCTTCCTTTCGGAGTCTAAGCTGGCGCTGGCAATGGGGCTCCAAAGGTGAAAGCTAAGTGGTTTTGCTTCTTTAACACACCTGTGGCCAACACGGCACCACTGTGGCCTCCTTCAGCACCATCCCTAACACATAACAGACTGGGTGACGCAGGCTTTTACTCTGACTTTCAACCATTTCCAGAAGCAGAGATGCCTCTCCAAATGAACATCCACTCATATGAGGGCGTTAATTAAGCTAAACTCCTCGTCTCCACTGGGTACCAGTTGATAACACATTTGTGGACAAAGGTAGGCGTCTGGCTAACAAATAAGAATCTCCTCGACATTCTCAATGAGTGACCTGAAAGTCATTAGCGAATTCTGTTCTTACAAACTGAGTGTTTAAAGGCCTGACCTTTATACACTCAATATAGTGTAATGAGAACATAATTATTTTCATTGATTTCTCCCTAGCGTGGCTTATACCAGCTAAGCCCCAGAGAGTCCTTCTGATGTGCCAATTAGGAAAGGCTGGGTTATTCTTCTGGAATGTAAAAACTTACAGATTTATTTTAACATTTTATTTCAAGTCTCGTATTTTGGATAGAGAAAGGCCACCGACTGGTGAAAAGCCTTGTCTGGCAGGCTCTATAGGAGCCTTGCAAATAATAATTAAAAAAAAAGGTGAAGGTGTATCTTACTAGCAAGATGAACAGGTGATACTAATTTCAGAGTTTTATCCATAGAAAGTGGGATGCCACTAAGCAGAGGGAAGAAGGACCAGAGGGAGGCTTGTGCGAAAGGATGAATGCGGGCCTAGGACAAACCTCACAATCACCCTTTCCAGCCCCAGGACACCTTCTCATTCCTCACAGGACTTCACCTGAGCGGGGAGTGTGCCACTGAGCACTGAACAAAGGGCTTGCTGGCAGCTTTGTTCAAAGCCTGCACCAGGAGCCAGAAAAAGCTGCTAAAGTCATGATGAAGAAGGGATCCTCTGCACGTGTGTCGTTGCCATCTCAACAGTATCAAAACATATGGGATTGAAAACATTCTGTCAAGAGCAGAGCAGCAGATCAGAGTATGCTCGGGTTTTCTGGGCTGTGGGTGGGTGGCGTGAGAGTGGGGAATGACAGATGGCTTCGGTAACAAGGCGCATCTCGTGAAGTTAGCAGAACAAAGGCACTGCATCTCTTCTCCTCAACTCGTGTGTCTTAGCTCTATACACCTCCAGCCCCTTCGATGCTCACGGTTAGTGCCTTTGCCTGGGCACAGTCATTAAAACCGAATGAGACAATGCCTTTGCTGAGAGGATAATAAGATGGGCCGTGCCCTGGCCCAGTGGCTCAGTTGGTCAGAGCGTCATCAGAAAGGTTGTGGGTTCATCCCTGGTCGGGGTGTGGGTACAAGAGGCAACTGATGAATGTTTCTCTGTCTCTCAAATCAATAAACATATCCTCAGGTGAGGATAAAAAAGATGGTCCTTCGTCTTTAAAAGTATCTTAGTCAGACCTGAAATTTACTTCTTTTTAATCCCACACTGATGGTAATGCTACTAAAGATGAGATAAAGGAAAAAACACCTAACAGTAGATTCAAGACCCTGATGTATCAACTGTGTTGCTACTCAATCTCTGATGCTACCGTGTTGAAACTTCATCATGTTTCATGGCAAAATTTTATTGTATCAACTAATGTTACGGTGTCATTGGAGCAAACTACATACATATAGAGAGAAAGGACTATGTACCAGACACCCAAATGAAGGCTCACTAGTGAAAATCTTCCCCATCCAGCTGTTTTATCCTGCCAAGACATGCCCTCAGCTGACAGCTTAATAGCAAAGTGGAGGAAAAAAAGCACAGAGGAGGAAAGAGATCCCAACCAAGCTACATGTGTGACTAAACAATAATTGTATCTCTTTCTTATTTTGTATATAATTTTTTTTAAACTCACAGTATGAGCACTGACAAATCTTTCAGGGCACTTGTAAGAGGCAAAAAGAAACAAACAAATGAGGGGAAAGGGAGATACTTAGGACACCTGTGGTTTCACAGTCTGGTATTTTAATTTCCGTCCTGAAAATAATTCCTATGTCATTTCTACTTTTTAGATTTGGGGTTACTTAGGATTCCTTGACCTCTCTCTTAGGTCTTCCTTGTTGCTTTCACTTACACATAATCTAACCAAGCCTTAATTCTCATTCACATTTATTAACCAGGGCTGTATTATATAACAGACTGCTTTGATGACATCATCAGGAGGGAGCCAAAGTCACCTTGGTGTAAAGGCAAGCTGCATTTTGTAGAAACTGAGTTACTTACCCATCTGGTCGGCAATGCTATCCTCACTTCTCTGCCAGCTGGGCGTGGATTTTCCACTGCCGCCAAGATCCGACTGAGTGTTCTGCCTGTCAATGGAGGCCGGGGATCTGCGGCTCACTCCGAACCTGCGGTGACGTCCCCAGACAAAGGCGAAGACGACATCAGAAACCTCACCCGAGACAGGAAGGTAGTCCTGGGCGCCCTGAACACACACTCTCAGGACAGGTACTACTCGTTTCGCCTGCATGTCTGTACTTGTGTGCTCACCCTCGTGCCTACGAACACGGCTGCTGGCACGGTGTGTGCTATAAACTACACTGCTCCATTCGGAATGGTCCGCAGGCTGAGTCTGTAGACCGGAGACAAGGCTGGGAGCCCTCAGGACCGAGCTGACCTAAGACACACAGAGTAAGAGCCCAACTTTGGTAGCCCTTGTGTAGCCAACCTCAGACTGTCACTCAGAGCCATAGGAGAAATTTCACCGTCCCAATGTGCCATGTCAGTCTCCTGGTTGGGACATTTCAGGGGTTTCTCTTAACTCAGTAGTCTGCTAAATCTCTAAGTCATTGAGTCTGCTAAGTTCATTCCTGGAACAAGTATTTTCTAAGCACTCTAAGGTCTGAAAGACAAAGACTGCTATCCTTTACATTACTTAGAGACAATTTGCAAAATGTGTAAATTTTAAAGGTGCCTTTTAGAAGGGCACCTTAGCAGTAGGTAAACTGGCATAGATAAAGGCAAATGTCTATTTCTGGAAAGAATATTTAGCTATTTAAAGAGCCAGTTTTATTTTTCTCTGCATAGAATAATAATATAATATATACTTAATGAAAGCATGTGCCTTAACAATGTCAGCCCAGTAAATCCTTACTGAGACCAGGAAAAAGGGCTAGAGTATAAATTCAAACATCCAGGCGGAAATTTACAAATCTGTGTATGGTTACTAACGAACTTATGTAAGTAGTCTGCACATTAAAAAACCATAAATAGGCCTTGAATTGATCGGTGCATAGGACGGGTGTCTTATTTACTACAAACCGATGAGTGCACAGGAGAACCACCACGCCGCGGCGTTGGAAGGAGCGAGAGACTAGGAAGAGGAAGACCTGGAGCCCCTCCAAGGCACTCAAGTTCCGCCTTCGTGTCCTTAACTGTGAAATGACGATTCCACCGTATGACTCCAGGGAGGAGAGTCGGTATGAAAGCATTTGCAAAGAAGGCTGGAACATATTTTCATCCAACTCCTCCGACACCATCTCCCTAGTTACTTTTGCATAAACGGCAATCGCTTACAAACGCAATCACAAGCCCCACTAAACAGTTACCTCCAGTATTAAAAACAAAACCTTGATTTATGAAAACCTCAATGACTGCGCATCCCCCCCCCCACCAAAAAAAAAAAAGGATTTTCACTCATTGTGGCCTTTGCCGCCTCCTCCCTAAGCAGGGTCCTTGTTTAGTTTATGACAGTGACAGCCTCAGAATGGCCGAATGATCCTATTCTACCTTTGCACTAAATTAAGACTTTTTCGAAAAGGCACGGAGAGAAAAACTAGGATTGAATTCTGGCTTTGCTTTTGCTTTTTGGTAGCAGTGGAAACGAAACTCAACTCTTCAAACCTCTGGATTTACAGCCGGGCCCTTTCCCGGCTGTGTGGTTTTAAACAAACGATAAACTACAGCTGTCTTGAATTCTGCTTAAATATTCTCGCCCCACGGACCTTTAACTTCAGTTCTCACACACGCTCATTTACTGCGTGCCCGGGTATTAGGGCTACAAAGGTTCCATTCTCGAGGCGCTCAGACAAAACCCGTTCAAAGGCTGCACTGTACCTCTTTCTGAAGAGATCCATTGTACCTTTGTTTGGAGGGACACCTAATACAGATCAAGAGCCACCACTCAGATTCGAAGGAGTTTTTAAGCGATCCCTTGGCTGATATGTGAGACACGTTAGGGGACCAGGAGGCCCCTCCCTCAGGAGCCAGGCTCCCCTCTCTAGAGCAGGCTGACGGCTTTGAAACGGCTCCCTCATAAAGGGCTGGAAACTTCTCCATAACTGGCATTTACAGGTATCGGGTGCCGCACAGACATGTGCAACCCTTCACCTGGGAGGGCCTCCTCACCTCACAACTCTCTTCTCTAGAGTGCAAGTCCTTAGTTATGCTCCTCCCACCCCAACCTCCACACCCCTCATTTAGCCAGTCCATCCCACCCTCTGGCCCTGCCCTGCCCTGCCCTGCCCTGTGGGCATTCTTCAAAGTGTGAGGCCCACAAATACGAGTCTCCAAGGATGGCAGGGCAGACCCCACCTAAGTCTTTCCAACAGGGTTGCTTTGAACTACCGCTCATTCCGGCCCTAAATGCACGCAGGGGCCATGTCTCACGCCTACTGGAGTGGAGGAGGTGTGCTCAGCCGCCCTATCGGATTTCGCCTCCCAGATGACTTGGAGGGTCTCAGTGTCCTCAGACCAGGGCGCGGGCAGGCGCACACCCTCCACATGCAGACACCGAGTCCACTGAATCAGAGAGAGGACCACAGAAAGGAGCAGGTCACATTTATGGACAACTGCATACTGGCCTGTGGCCACGACCTGACACTTTTAAGCTTTGAAAGTGTCACATTAGTGAGCTGGTAGCAGCCTGCGTACGCTGTCCACCTGCACGTACCTATTTTACTGGGCTGAGGCGTGGAGCAGATGCAGTCGTTTTCCTCTTGGTATGGGTGACTTTAGAATTCAACTTGGCCCGTGAGCAACATGTGAATCAGACAGTGAACTAATTCCTCTTGCATCCCTGATACAGGCAAACACTGCTTGGGATCTAGCGGAAACACTGCACTGCAGGGGTCCAGAATGAGTCACCCCAAGACATGACTGTGGTCTATAGATTATTTTTACGTGGAGCTAAAGGGAACCAAGACCCCTTGAGCTCAAAAGGAACTTCAGCCCCCTTCTTAACTATCTAGAACTTAAATTAGGGGCTCTGCCCTTAAGATATTATTACCAACAACTTTCTATGACTCACCTATTGGACAGGACAAACTACTGATACTCAGCATCTGCTCTTGTCATCCAGGGAACGGCCTTCCTCCCTCTGAAGCCCTGAGGTGCCTGACGTCATTCTTAGCTCAGAATGTTGTACATAGCTCAGTTTCCCTTTCTGTCTCTCAATCTCTCACATATGTGGGGCTCTCATACGGACGTATGTAATTAAATGTGGTTAATTTCTCTTGTTAATCTATTGCATGAAGATTTAATCATTAAACCAGAGAAAGAACCTTGAAGGTTGAAGGGCAGTTTCCTGCTGCCCCCGGCATCACGGCCGTCGTGTGTACCCCCCACACTGCAAAGGGCGCTGCACGGCCCAGTAAGCAGTCGCTGGGTGAGCTCACACCGTGGGGACAGCCCTCCCTGCCACCTGTGCTGGGCTTCTATCACACGGCGAGCTGAATAGTTACCACCTCATTAAAAAAACTGCAGAATGGGCACTGGAACATGTTTCTAATATAAATGTTCACCAAATATTAATGCTTCGACTTACTTTGTTTTAAGATTTTATTTATCTTTAGAGGGGAAGGGAAGGAAAGAGGGAGAGAAATATCAATGTGTGGTTGCCTCTTGTGTGTCCCCTGCTGGGAACTGGCCTGCAACCCAGGCATGTGGCCCGACTGGGAATCGAACCATGATTGTTTGGTTTGCAGGCCTGTGCTCAATCCACTGAGCTACACCAGCCAGGGACTTACATTTTTGGTATACATTAAAAGTATAGCACGTTCGGAAGGAAAAAATGCTTTTTTATTATTGGTGCTGGCTCACTTGTATTTTATTGCTGTACTAACATTGAAGTTGCAGTGAATTCTTATTTTTGAAGTCAAACTAGGCCATTTAAAATCTACTAATTAAAAAAATACAATTAGTTGGGTTTGTGGTGTGATATAATAATACTTAACTCATAAAACCTTTTTCGGGAACTCAGGCATAAGAGCTAAATTTTTTTCTAACTGTCACTAAAGTAATTAAAATAAGATGTGCATTTTAGATGTGCTACCAAGGGAATCCTGGGGGAGACGTTAAGGATGGGAGGTGGGAGGAGAGTATGTTATAGTGGTTTTATTATCTACTTTCTGCTAACAAACATTTTGCAACAAAAAAGAAATCGAACTTGACAGCTGCGAAGACCCACAAAACACTGCAGGATAAAAACACCCACTAGGAAGGTGCTCTTGGAAGCATGATCATTCTGTAACATGGTAAAATCTCAAGAAAATAAACAAATCATGTGTGCATGTGTTAAAACATGTATTTGAGGAAAACTTAGAACAGAAACATCAGTTTTTATAAACTTCTCACATGTGATCTTGAGACGGTTCCAAGTCCTCCCAGAGAGACGGCCCAGCGAGAAGTCCCTGAGGGGCCTCTCCTCTGGGCAGAGGCTGGGGCGCATGCATGCCATGAGCTGTTTTGCTGCTAATTCCTTCCCGGCTTCAGATATCCCTATTTCTTTCCTTTTTAGTAGCTTCAAAAGTCATGTACATTTAGCTTTTTGCTTTGTCTTATCAGAAGCAAACAGTTACACTTTGGGGTACTTAATGTTTTCAAAAACATGAAAAACAAAATAAAAAAAACAACCCAAAGGCTGAAATCACAGAAGGGTTTTGAGGTGTGAAAAAAATTTTAAGCTTTGGATATGATGATCATTCCCCCTACTTCAACCGCAAAACAAACTCCACTGAGTGCAAGCTGAGTTCTGCCGAGTTCACTTTGGAGGGAATACTAAGAAATCACAAAATCTGTACTATGAAAATAGACAATATACATCATGGAAGAATAGATGTAATTTGAGTTCTCTGTCATTGAGTCCTCAGAGACCAGAGAATAATACACAACCTAAGAAATGGCTTGAACCAGCCACTAGAGCATTTTTCTACCTGAAATATTACCCACGTTCCCCTTTTGTTCTGTTGTAAATTGATGAAGGCTGGCTGAAGGGAATCGTTCTGCACGTCTGAGTCACAGATGAGCGGCAGCGATCTCAGCTGGGACCATGCACAATGGGGCAAGGAGCATACCTACCCTTCAGGCATGGACTTCTGCCTGTAGGTGCCTCCCCCAGAGCCGGTCTCGCTGGACGAAGACAGGTTGCTGGGGGAATTACGACACTGCTGGGATCTTGCTAAAGCCATGGACGAGACCGTCACGTAGATGTCGGAACCAGGAGACAGCCTGCAAGTACAAACCAAAAATATGAAGTCAATAATTCAAAGGGAAAAGTCCCAAGGCAGGCGTGATGGATAACATCATACAAATGTGACAGGCAGCGACTTCATGCAGATAGTGAAAATGAAGCCAGCTGGAAGCCAACAAAAGAAACTTCCCCACGAAACTACTCCCTGAGGGAACAGCTGGAACACTGCCTTGAAGGGGGCAGGGGTTGGGGGGGGTGTCAAAAATAATGGGGAAAAACATGTATGTTCCCCAAAACTGACAGAATCCAATGGGCTGAACTGCGTATGCAGTCCCCTAGTATGGCAGCACGGAGCACAACTGAACCCCAGCGACACCGACACGGCCACTAACCCCACTTTGTCACTCCTGTTCCGCCAGAGTACATGACCACAGCCAGCCTGGTACACTCTCTGTGTGCTTCTTTGCTTTCTAGTTTAAGAGTTGGGAATGAATGTTCAGATTTTGCTAGTTAGTATTTACGAATTTGGTTGGCAGTACCATCGCCATATAAAAACTTCCATGAAAAAAATGCCTAGAACTGCGGCTGTTGAATTTCAGTGGAATGGAGGAATTTTGGTGTGCTCCGCATGACCACCCAGTACATTTATTTCTAAAGCTATGGATTCTTCACCCCGCTGACTGGCTCTGGCTCTCCGGACAGAAACTGGAGCTTTGTAGTCAGGGCAGATAATTTTTTTCCTTCTACCACCTCTGTCTAATCTAGTTGGCAACAAGGTAACCACTGGAGTATCGACACAGGATGCGAACAGCTTCAAATGATGTTGTGAACTAAACCTTAGGAGCAGCCGCCTTTCATTCCTGAAGTGGAGGCTGGCACGACACAGTCGACTCCTGCAGCAGGGCAGGGCCTTTCCCTTTCACAGCTGAGGAAGTGCAACTGAAGGCGAGTTCACCAGGCCAGGCTTTGTGGCTCCAAGCCCACCACACTGTGCTGAACTACCGCTGTCCTCTAGAGAAGCCCGGGTTTCCTTTTCTTCACAGGACAGTTTGCGGCAGGTCTGCATGGTCAGACGATTTTGCACACAAGGGCAGCTTACCCTCGGACCAAAGTCCTGCCGCGTGGGGACAAAACCTGATTCCCTGAACTACGCCAGGCTCCTGCAGCGAAGCGACCGACTTCCTGCAGCAGGAAGATGGGGTTTCAGGTACAGCAAGTCGGCAGGAGCGATAATAGAACCACCACGGGAAGCTTTTCTAACGGAAAAAGAATAAGGATAGATACTAAAAAGTATGACTCCCAAATCCATGCAGGCCCCAGAGGCAGAACCAACTTGGGAGCTCGAGAACTCAGTAGCAAACCTGTTGCCTCCCTCTGTCTTCAGGATGTCTCAGTGGGACAGCCTCACCAGCAAGTCCCACCAAACCTCTGAAAAACTGACCCGTGTTTTCTCCAGTTCTCAGCCCTGATGCCCTACATCTGTCCCTCTTATATTCGTTGTTCCAGGTTAAATATACCGACACCCTCCCCACTGTCCTCATCCTCCAGTCAATCGGCCTAATTAAGTTCAACTATTTACTGAGCACAGACCGTGTGCTCAGGCACCCTGGGGGCGAGTCTGGGAAACATGAAGACAAAGAAGATAACTGGCCTGCAGCCTGCTGACTGTGTTCTAGCTCCCCCACCTCCACCTGGCTTGCTCTAACAGTGCTCTAACTGGCCTTCTGACTTCCGCGCTTTGCCCGCCCCATACCCCCAACGCCCCCTACCACCCCGAGTATCTGACTGCTAACCCCTCTCCACAGCTTCCCTCTGCCTGCGGGACAGATAAGCAAATCCCCAGCCCCCTCTTCCGGGCCTTGGACCACGTGGCCCACACCCAGCTTCACGACCGTCCGAATCCGCATGCTCTTTACCTGCCTCCACGCACCCTATATTCTGGACACTGTCAGCGTGACCATTTCTCAGACACGCCCTCCCAATTCATAATTTTACTCGGCTTGTCCTTTCTGCCTGGAATACCTCCCCCCGTTTCCACTCACATACACCCTTCTCCTCCAAGGCCCGATTCCAACGCCAAATGCCTGAATTCACAGACAAATGCGGACCGCAGGTCTCACAGCGGTCTGCTCTTTGCACCGCTACAGCACGTCCTGTGGAATGGTCACTTTTACGTGTGTCTGCCCTTAGGGGGCAGGACTGAGCCCTGTTTATCTTTCTATCTCTGGTTGCTTAACACGCTTGAAAGGGAATTCCCACCAACAATGTAGAAAATGCAGTACTGTGGCTGGTTCAGGATAAAGAGCCACAGTTACATCAGGTGCCTCGAGCCAGGGGTTTGCAACCGTGGTGGGTTTACATCAGATAAAGAATGGTCACTAATAATGCAGTGCCAAGAGTTTGTGAATGATTTGCTAAACAGGATAACACACTCGAAGTTAATATGCTTTTTTAAGTGTGAGAAAAGGAGATGATGGAATACACCCAGGCGCCCCTGTACATATATCATCAATCCGACACGCACACTGGCAACGCCGACTCTACAGAGTGTGAAATGGGCAAGTAGAGAGACCTGGGATCCTGGGTCCTTGGACAATGTGACGCAGAGAGGCAGAGTCCCTACGGTCCTCAGCGTAACATCGCCAATCTACACAGACTGATACACAGACTCAGAGAAGTAAGGGCTAACCACATGGCTGGCCTCCTCACTAGGATGCCAGGGTCAAGAGCGGGACATGTGTGGGGCAGTGACGGTGGGGTCACAGACTGTGGGGTCTTGGAACACCGGCTCATCCCTCCTTCGGACTATGTGTTTTGATAGAAGATCAATACATGTATCCGGGTACCATAACACAAGCGTCCCTTTATGCTTTTCCACTAAGTCACCTTCCAAAGATCTCACCAGTTCTTCTGGAATACTGGGAGGGACTGCAGTGGGGGAGGAATGGGAGAAGTAGAGCGCAAAGAAGAAAAATTAAGTAAGGATTAAGGAACGGCATAAACCCAAATGTAACCAGAGACCATGCTCCTTTCTGCCTTAAGAGTTTGGCTTTCATATGCACTTAATACAGGGAAACTTCAACTACAGTCTCATTTTGTAGCTGCTTTGATTTTCTTGCTGCAAAGAGGAGGAGGTGTTACAGAAAGACGGGAGAAAAGGAGACAGCAGTAGAATGTTAACACGGTTGGGGCCTGAAGATTTAACTCTCTTCAGAGTAAACAAGTAATGCCAATGATTTATGTTTATGGTGAATGTGAAAATGTTTAAGCTTCTACGAGGAAATGACAACACGATTCCACAGGGAAAGTCAAAAATGTAGCATTTAGATTTGTACTTCGGGCCTGCATCTCTTACCCTGCTCTCCGAAATGTATGTTAAGCTACAATTTCTCACGCTCATTCTCAACCTCAGCTCTTTTATTTGGCAAGTGCATCAGAAAATTGTGCTTGGTTACTGGAGTTATCCCAAAGTGAAAAAATAGCATTTCCAGAAGGCCAGCATTCATCCGCATCCCTTTTCTGCATTTATATAACTCAACAGTGGCTTTGTTTCCTGACCATTCACCCACATAGAATGCACACACAGCAACTGATGGAACAACACCTAAATGTTTCTAGGACCCCTGCTACATGTATGATGGGGAAAATAAATCACAATTATCCTTTCTCCTCATGCCTTACACTCCTTTCCACATACTCCGAATTCGATACTATCACACCAATATTATTTGAGAACAGACCCAGTTCAGGGAGAGGGAGGGACGCCCACAGGTGCCCCCAGCCCACTTCTGCTAGAGACAGCCCGAGGCTGATCATGCCTAGACGTTGGGTTGGTCACCGTCCTGCCAGCTTGAGAGACAGTGCCCCCAACTGGCTCACATGGGAAGAGCAAGCTGGCCTCCGGAGTCTCTGTACTCCCCCTCACTCTACTTGAAAGGTTGCTGAGATCAGTGGAGAGTTAGCACAAGGTTACAAGTCTTTCCTTCCCTTTTGAGATAAAACCAGATCTTTGTGCTTCCTCTTAGTCTTGATGAGCCTGGGAAAGTCTAGACGTCAGGGCCCAAATAGGTCAAGAGGACTAAAATTAATACATCTTTCAGTTGCTGTGAGATCTTCTATTTCGGTGGAACAATCTTGTTTAAAGAATACTCTGGTCACTGTCAGAAAGGGAATTTCTAAGCCATTACTCATTTCAGATTTTCTTCCTTGTATTTTTATAAATTTAGCCGAGAAATAACTAAATGTTTTTAAAGTAGCTGATGCTAAATGTTCTCTTCAATGCTTTCTGTCAGTGCCCGCTGCAGAAACAGAACACCAGGGCTGTCTGATCACACGGAGAGCGCAGTGGCGGGAAAAGTCGCGCTCGTCCGTCCAGCAGACAGCACTCCCCCGGTCTGCAGGGTCAGCACCAGCCTTTCGTTTGTGTGCGGGGCACTTTGTAGCCATGGACGCAAAGAGCTGAAGAGGATGGACGTTTAAGAAAAGGTGGTCCAAGATCAGTCTCAGTGCCTCGTTTTTACAGAAGCAGTCTCACGCCAGGATAAAGGGGAGGAAAGACCTGCTAAAACAAAAAATTCCCAAATATCTAATAAAATTACCCCTGCCCCTTCCCATGAATCAATTCACAGGACTACATATACAGGGCTAACGCTGACAGACTGTTCTTAAATTGATCTCTTCAGGTTGTGACCAATTATAATTTATCCATTTATGGATAAGAAATTCACAGTATCTGTGTGATTGATGCTAAAATCTTTCCCCCCGTTGGGATGCAGTATAGGTTAAATTAAGCCTCCATCTCCTGCTCTCTACTCCAAAGTGACAGCCCCACTTAGATGTGTCCAAGGAGATAAGACCTTCTGTGATTCCAGTGCAAACAGCGGATGACGGCACAAACAACCCAAAGGGTCCCAAACAGCAGCGATGACTGACAAATTAGATGCTTGAGTCTGTAATTAAGCATAGCATTTTACCACAACTCAGCAATTAAAACACTATTCACCCAGGGAACAGGATCAAGTTCAAGTCTGTCTTTGGCAATGTATATTCACCAGGGATTCTTCTAGAATTATGCAAAGAAAAATTCTCTGCAATGATTCAAGGTCATGTCTGTTGGGCACTATAATCAGAGTAGATCTGGGGAGGATGTGCTCAGACTGGCACTCACCCTCTGTCTGTTCCTGTGTCCCTACTGTGCGCTCTGAGCACCAGCGCTACCCTGGCTTGTGGACCATACGACTCACATCAGCTCTTCAGACTGGATCACGGAAATCCTGTTCTGATGAGCCTCCTGTGACAAGGTCAACTCACAACAGAGGGTAACTCTCTTTTACAGTTGGGAAAATAAGGCCATTCATTGAGCTGTGATCAACGGATCGTCACTTCACAGCTGCTGGCAAGCTGTTGGGAGTTCTTGGAAGTTCGCAGCCTGGCGCACGTGATGGGTCTCTGGAGCACAGGCAGCTGGATATCTAAGAGTGACTGTAAAGAACAGAAAGGAAAAAGGGGTTGCAGGCAGGACCAGCTACACAATTGGTGGGACTCTGTGCACAGCGAAAACGCGGGTCCCCTTGCTCAAACACTGTCACAGATTTCACGGCAGTGACAGCAGAGCAATTCAACCAGCATGGGCTCTCCTAAGGATGGGGGGCTGTGCAGCTGGTGGCCCTGACCACGGTGCACGCGACGGGGCCCCCTCGGCACGCCAACACGCACGCGTTCTTCGGCGAACACGTCTTGAGTGCCGTCCACGTGTGGTGGTGGGTTAAATTCATACAGCACGGTGGCAAAGATGGGGCTGAAAATCCGATGGCCTTGATGCTAATTGGCTCCACCACTAACCGGCCATGACTTGGCACAAATTATTTCATCGCTCAATACCTGGGCATTCATTCTTATCTGGAAAAGAGGTAGACAGCAACCCTCATGGGGCTGTTGGGTGGATTAACCGAGAAAACTGGCACGAAGAACTCTGGACAGAGCCCGAGTGCAGTAACAGCTTCCGACAGTAAACCCGAATGAAACGAGGCTGTCACGAGGGCGGCAGGAAGAGGGGCTCGGGCAGGTGAGACGTCCCATCTGGTTGGGAAAAGCAGGGAAAAGCGCCTTAGGAAGGAATGCACGTCCGATGGGTCTTGTAGGAAAGTGAGGATTTTCAGAGCAGTCGG
>PVKM010034848.1:0-15408 GCA_004027735.1 Carollia perspicillata
ACCCCCTACTGGGGACCTGGCCCAAAACCCAGGCATGTGTCCTGACTGGGAATCAAACCAGTAACCCTTTGCTTCCCAGTTGGCTCTCAATCCACTAAGCCACACCAGCCAGGGCATGACCTTTTAAAAATAGCCATTCTAACAGGTGTGAGGTGACATCTCATTGTAATTTGTGATTTGCATTTCCCTGATCAGTTATGTCAAACACCCTTTCATTATACATGTAGCCCATGTGTATGTCTTTTTCTCTGAGAGATGTCTGTTCAGGTTCTTTGCCCTTTCTAAAAATCAAGTTGTGCTTTTAATACTGAATTGCATAAGTTCCTTAACACATTTTGGGTATGAATCCCTTTATTAAATATATGGTTTGTGAATACAGGGTAGGGGAAAAGTAGATTTACAGATGTTCATGTGGAAGATAATGCAATAATTAATAAATAGTTAAATATGAATAAACTCTGTGTTTTGCATACTCACAACTTTAAACCTAGTTCTGCCCCTCCCTGTATTTTCCCCCATCTGTAGCTTTCCTCTTCACTCTGACAATTGTTTCCTTTCCCGAACAGAAACTTTTCAGTTTTATGCAGCCCCATTTGTCTATTTTCACTTCTTTCACACATGTACTTGGTGTCATATCTAAAAAAATTGTCACCAAGACAAATGTATGGAGCTTTTCATCTATGTTTCCTTCTAGTAGTTTTATATTTTCAGGGCTTACATTTACATATGTAATCCATTTTGAGTTGACTTTTGTCTATGGTGTCAGATAACGGTCCAATTTCAGTCTTATGCATTTAAATACCTAATTTTCTCAACACTGTTTATTGAAGAGAACAACCCTTTCCCTTTGTGTGTTCTTGGAAAATTCGTTGGCCGTAAATGCATGGCTCTCAAAGAGATATCTGCATTTCTGTGTTCACTGAAGTGTTATTCACAATAACCAAGATAAAGGAGCAGTCTAAATAATGTCCGTCAACATATGAAAGGATAAAGAGACTGTGATATCTATTTAATGGAACAATATTCAGCCTTTAAAAATAAGGGAATTCTGTCATTTACAAAAATATGGATGAAACTGGAGGACACAGTGCTCAGTGAACTAAGCCAGATAAAGAAAGACAAATACTGCATGATCTCACTTATATGTGAATCTAAAATAGACAAATTCAGAGAAGCAAAGAGCAGAATGGTGGTTTCCATGAGTGGTGGGAAGTAGATAGGGAGTGCTGGTCGAAGGGTACAAAGTTTCAGGTATACGAGATAAATTCATTTTGAGTCTTTCATGCATCATGATGACTATACCTAACATTACTGTACTGCATACTTGAAATTTGCAAAGATAGATCTAAGAGTCCTTCACACACAAAATAAGAAAGAAAATGGTAACTATGTGAGGTGATGGATATGTTAATTATCTTGATAGTGGTGCTCATATCACAATGTACACGCTTATCAAAACATCAACTTGTATACCTTAAATATTTACAATTCCCATTTGTCAACTAGATTTCAACTTAAAAAATAGCTTGGAAATGAATTCCACTATGTTGAATTAAAATTTGTATAATACAACATATTGCTGTAGCATAAACATAATTAACGATACAGCCAATCTTTTGGACTTTGACCCTTGTCAATCATGAAACTATGCATAAGAAACTCCACAGTTACCTGCACTGTCTTCTCTCTAATTAATGGAGAGGGTATAACCAACTGGAACATTTTTAGTGACTGTTTAAATGCATACTGAGATTTAAATAACAAGCAGCACCACAAAAGAGCACATATTTGAACTTGGAAAATATCAGTAAAAAGTTTCAGTGACTAGAGACTTAACTTGAAATTTTGGGTGCATATAGGACATTCAAGAGAGGAGTTTTTTACATAAATTTCAACTTTATTATTCGCCGAGCACTTTTTCACCATGACCCAAATGGAAGTTAGGGCATTTAAGGACTGACATCTTAACAACCTAATTCTGCAGCTAAATAAAACCTTGCAGGCACATTGTGCTCACTCATCTAGGTTACCTGATGAAAACAAAAAATAAAATAAAATAACTTGTATGGTTGTAGGTTAATATAACCACGTATAATTATTTGAATGATGATCAATAACATCTAAAACCTTATAGGTTATTAAATACTTGGCATAAGTTAGAATCTCTTAATGCTATACTACCAGAGGTAGGAATTTAAAGGATTTTAGATTTTGTTCATAAATATTCTTATAAACTGAATAATGAAAATACATTATTCTAGATGTGTTTCTCAACTAAGGCCTTTCATCAGAACCATCTAGGACTTTTTAAAAATATTATGTCTGGCACAGCCTCTTGGGATGTCTGTTAATTAAAAGGGTGGGTTCTAAAAGCATTGGAATGATGTTAACATTCCTCAGAGGTTCTAATGCATAGCTAAGCTTGACAGCCACTGAACTAGACATGGTGGAGAGCATCTCTCTCAAAAAAAGACAAAAAGGTTCATATCCAGTATGTTCATCTCAGCTGATAACCCTAATTATTCATTTACCAAAAATTTATTGAACACATACAGTATGAAGTTATTGAGCTAGATTCAGAGAGCAAAAGAGAAAAAATGGAACCCATTTTCTGCCCTCAAGCTTCTTATGGTCTAATGGAAAAGCCATGCAAACAAAGAGATAATTTCAATATAGTGCTAGGAAAGGATTAAGAAACTGGTGCAGACCTATGATGGAGATAGACTAAAAAGAGTAAAGATGGTGGGAAAAAGGACATCGAGAACAGAAACAAAGATTCACGAAGACCTGGATCAAGAAAGATCATTTGAGAACTGCAAGTTGCTGCAAGATCATAATATTGTTGGCAGGGCATACTCAGGAATAAAAACTCTATCCAGGAAGCAACAAAGTACCATTAAATGATGTGAAGAATAGCAAGGAAATGAAATACCATGAAGAATCACGCAGTGAGGAACTGCTTGAGAGGCTTGCTTGCCTAAAAGGAATGAACCTCGTGAAGTTATTTAGTTAATTTCTCCAAATAGAACAATCAAACTCATAGGAGTAAATAACAGGTGGTGTCCTCACATGTTGATGCATGTCCCTGGTAAACTTTTATAGTAACTCAGTGGCCTCAGGTCAATCTTTAAACTTTCCGGAATGGCTAAAGACATTTTTTATGAAATTCTGTCATGGGAGGAACTCAGAAGATCAGAAAGGCAGACAGTCGATTATAACCATAAGTGCTTCCTTGAAATAGATTTTTTTGGGTTTCCTGAGAAATTACAACAGAAGCTAAACTATTCATTGAACTGAATTAACACTTACAACAAATCTTTCCCCCCAATAATTATTTGTCGCTAATTCTGATCATTGTAACAGCTATTGAGAAAACCTCTTATAAGCATGTGTACTCACATTTTCCATGTGCATATGCTATTTTAAGGAGAGCAGTTATATTTCAAATTGCTTCCTAAATAGAGTTTAATGCTCAAGCTACAGGCAATATTTATATATACAGAGAGATATTAGCATCTGTGTGTATGTTTTGCAATTTCAATGAATTACTTAGAAAAGTTCTAAAATGTAAAAGTACAAGCTAATGAATAAAAAGGAAAAGTGAATAAGCTGATGGTGACAGTGACCAAATTTTTAGACAGGGCAGATACTTTTGAAATCATGTGACCCTGTGAGGTCTATTTGAATGATACTGAACCGCACCATTGCTAAATGTGTTAGTCTGTGATTTGGCTGACAAGGAAATCTGCCGTTAGTGATTCTTTTAATAGAATAAATTGTGAATTGGTATTTTGAATGAAAAAGAGAAAAGAAATACAACAGTTGGAAGAAAAGAAGTACTCAGGTTACTTCTCAGTGATATTTTCCCATCCACGAATCTTATCTTTATTATATGTACCTTTTGCTGATATGAATTTTGGTAAATGGAAGAAAATTTATTGATGAAGAATGACTCTGCTAAATACAGTTCAAGAAAATCAAGATTTGGCCTCATTTATAATGTGCCAGTGTAAGTAGGAATTGTCAAGAGCCTTCACAGGTCACTGCAAGGGCCCAAACTTGCTGAGTACTGGGAACACATACTTTCTTTCCAGAATGCAAGTGAAAAAAGTGAGAACTGGAGCTTCCCACAGCATATCAAAAAAGGAAACCAAGCTTTGGGGGTTGGAGAACTATATTTGATAGTGTTTCTATTTAACTTACACACCTGTTTTGAATACTTGCACTTATTAAAGGCAAATTATCACTGTTGTTAACATTATGTAAATGATCACTGTTATTATTACATGGCACAGTAAAATAGTGTTCTGAGTACCACACTACCGAAGGACACAGAGGATGCTAAAGGTGAAATGCTAAAGGTGAAAGAACAGGAAGGCTTGAGTTCTTGTCCTAATCATCCTATTTTTTACCATGAATATAACTATGTTTTAAGTTTGCATTCATAACAGAAAACCTGTGACAGGATCTACTTCCATATTAGAATAAAAAGATTGCACAGTACTTGGCAAAGGAGTGCTTAATGTACTGTTTATTTATAGACCATTCAGGGTGCTACTTCCACTTTTTTCTTATATGTAAAAACTACCAGCCAGCCATCTGCTGTACAAAACACAGAGTGCAATTAAGCTCTTTGGCATACCCAGTTTGCAGTATTCCAGAAATGGTGACACTAGCTCAGACAAGCTGCAAGTGGTGTATGTAGGCAGAAATAAATTCAACTTGCCTAGCAACAGACCGTGACATGCAGCATATTGAACACATACATGCCTCAAATTCACCCTGCTGGCAATGGACTCCAGACCAGAAGCATTTTAACTGTCAATATTATTTACTATACAGCATTCAGCAGTGTAAATGTTAACTAAGAACAAAAATCATGGTGAATAAGCTAGACTGAAATGTGATCTGAACAAAAAACGTGGCTATGCGAGACAGACAGAAGTTTCTACAGAAGGATTATGGAAGGGGTGGACTGAATAACTGTTTGTTGTGAGATAGCCCCGGGGAAGAATCCTGAGTGAATTTACAGAGCTTCGCAAATGAAAAAGTGCTACAGCGTCATGAGCTCTGTTTAAGCAAGTGAGCTGTGGTAAAGCAGATCTTCTGACCTAATTACAAGGTCCCTGCAGTTTTGCATCTTGGAATGTTCGTACAGTGCCTAAAACTGGTCCCCACCAAATTTATTTCAGAAAGAAATATTGGCTGGAAAATAATATCTTGGTAACATTTAAAAAATGAATGACCGCTCAGTGTAATGAAATGTAACTGGTGAACTTATGTAACTGGTAAATGTACTGGTGAACTTATGTTTTTGAACTGATTCTGGTCCTAAGTAGACATTTAATAGTGAATGGGCAAATGCATGATTGTAATTAGTTCTTCCACTGCACAGAATTCAGAGAATGTAGTTTGTTGTTAATGAATGACTACTGAACCACCAAGGAGTCAGGAAAAGGAAAGTAACAAAAACCAGCAGAAGGATGATTATAGCGATTCACTCTGGTCATGAAAGTGCCATGGACAGGTATGTGATACATAGCGAATAGCATGTGTGAAGAAAATGTCTTTGAAATTCACCATGCTAATGTCCACCACCATGCATTTTTATATGGGTTTCTCTATCTTGATTCAGAAAATCTGGGGCAAAGTATATTTCTTAATCTTTAAATTAGGTTCATGGTTTGATAAAGTCTACTCATTAAAATCTCCATTTTGGTAGACAGGGACAATTGCCTGTCCAACATATATACACAAATTATGTAAAAGATGTGTAAAATTATCAGGCCAATATCAAATAAATAAAAGGCACTAAATAAATTTTAACTATTATTTTTAAAATGTTATTATTAATTTACAATTAGTATCTTTTTAGAAAGTTTGTGTACAGACATTGCTTTTTATTTTCAATTTTACTACTTTTTCATTGTGATATGTCAGACTTGAAAAAGATTATATAGATTATATAACCTATGTAGATTATAGATTATATAATCTATGTAGATTATGTAGATTATATTTATACACGTAGATTATTTATATGTAAGATAAATGAAATATTAATGATTAACAAGTCAAACACCCATGTTTCTATGTATAGTTTAAGTAAAATATTACAAATAAAGCTCTCTTTCTTCCTATTCAAGTTAACTGGTAATTTCTTTTGCATCTTCTCCACAATGCCTGTCCACGTCTTTTGTTTACTTTTTTAATTGAGTTGTCATTTTTATTGTTCTTTATGTATTCTAAATATTAATATATTTATTGTATTTGATACAAATATCTGCTACTGTGTAGCTTTTGTTTTTTCACTTTTTATCGGTGTGTCTTCTGAACAGAAAATTGTATTTTAATTATCTAAATTTATCCATCATTTTCTCTATTATTTATTATAGTCACAATTGCTTTATGAGACCATTTCTTACTCTGGTTTCCATAGTCCCATCTTTATTCAAGTAACCTATTAAGCACCAATTATGTGCCAGACATTTTCTAGTGCCTTAAGAATATTGCTAAATAAATTTTTTTAATGTTTTTTTCCTTTTCCACATGTAAATGTTGACCTTATCTGAAATTGAATTTTTATTTAGGGTGTGAAATACATATTGATCTATTTTGTTTGTTTATTTTTGATAAATATAAGCGGTTATCAGAGCACTATTGAAACTAGAAAACCATATACATTTCTCAATGAACTGCAATGTCATCACTATAAGAAATGAGGTGTTTATACATATGCAGAAATGTCTCTGTGCTCACTATTTGACTTATCTCCTTTTTTGTGCTTATGTTTACCTCAATTTAATTTTGAATTTTATTCTCTTCCAACATTAATGATATATCTTTTTTACCTCTATTGCTAATATATCTGCATCATCCAATTTGATATATATCCATCATTGCTGGTACTTCTAAATCATTTAAAATTTTCCTATTACTTCTTTATTTTATTTTATTTATTTATTGTAGACAGAGGGGAAGGGAGGGAGAAAGAGAGGAAGAGAAATATCAATGTGCGGTTGCCTTTCGTGTGCCCTTTCTTGGGACCTGATCCGGCCCACAACCCAGGCATGTGCCCCGACTGGGAATTGAACCGGCAACACTTTGGTTTCCAGGCTGGCACTCAATTCACTGAGCCACGCCAGCTAGGACTCCTATTACTTCTTATTTGATCCATATAGTATTGTGTTTTATAATAATAAATATTGAAAATTTATTTTTGTTATTATTACTGATACAGAACTTAATTGCATTGTAATCTTAGTCCATGGTCTTTGTTATACTAATTCTTTGGAATTTGTTCTATATCATAGTTTAAGTGACTTAAAAAATATTTTGTCTTGGAGAAAAAATGGGTTATATAACTGCTGCTCATTTCTATCTATGTCTAGTAAGTTTTTTAAATTTTTTTATTGTTTTTCAATTACAGTTGTCCCCATTTTCCCCCATTACTCTCCCCTGCCCTACCCACCCCCCAACCTCCCACATTCATTCCCCCCATTGTCTTTGGCCATGGATCCCTATACATGTTCCTGAACTTGACCCTTCCCCTTCTTTTTAATTATGTTTATCAATTTGTATATAATTTTTAGTGTTTTATTTTTTTCTTTAGTTTTTTTTTATTGTCTTTTAGTCCTTTGTTTTTCTGACTTATTCTTGTGGTTATGTCACTTGTTTGTTCACATATTTTTTTACTTTTAAATACATATTTAAGTATACATAATGTCAACAATTAAAGTAAACTAAAATATACAATAAAATAAGAGAGACAATAGTAAAATTTATGAGTTGTGATTTTTTTTACAACCAAGACCAAAATAAATTGTTCATTCCCATATAGATATTTGTCACATGTAAGTGCAATAGTATAAGAAAGTTTTTGTCCTTAATATAAATTTCTGAATTTCCAGGGAAGAGCCAACATACACAAAAAAATTCCTGTGTTTGCTACCTACTTATTTTAGTTTAGATTAATATCATTACTGTAGAGTTTATGTGATATGCCTTGATATATTTTAGATCAAAGTCCATCTTACCAGTTGAGCATCCTCACTTTTGGAAGGCAGCTATGCTCACCACTGGACCACCAACGCATCACCTTTGAGTATGCCAGTTGCAATGCTAATCTATGACTCACTATTTCCTGTATTTTTGTCTTTAAGGGAATTTACCTCATTTTTATGTATAATCTATGATATTCCAGTGTGTATAAAATTACTTACAAGATGAATATGCTATAGCAAAATAGCAAGTTAATAATAAGAGAGAAACTGAAAATAAATGTAAGAATGAAAATATAACCTGTGATAAGTCTTAGGTTTCAGTAGTAATGTCTAAAATTTTATAAAATGTGATAATAATATCAATAGCAAACAACTTTGTAGAGCTTGTGTCTGCTCTTTTCTAAGTGCTTAATATATTTATACAGGTTTTCATATTTACAACAACCTGACAAGAGAGGTACTATTTTCTCATTTTCCAAATGAGAAAACCTAGAGGTAAAGTGAACCCATCCAGGATCTCACAGCCTTTAAGAGCTATTAAGAGTCACCAGAATCCATTTTCTTACTCACATTTCCCAATTCAATAAAGATATTTTGCTAATCCATATATGCAGCTCATATAAATAAAAAACTATCAAGAACCAACTAGCATAAACACAAAAATATATGAAAACATATATAAGGAAATTTAAAGTTCTTTTACAAACTGCATTTGACCTTTATAAACCTAAGGTTTCAATTTCAAATGCAAATATACGTGCATTCTGTGTCTTAAGCAAATTAAAACTTGAAAGCTTCACTACCAGCACAACTATGTGCGATAAAAGTTCATGTTTTTCAATGAGTAAAGAGGAAAATATGATTATAGACCTGATTTCTCATCATTTGCCAACCATTCAGAAAGTCCCAAGCCTCTGTCATGAATAAATACATAAAGATTGCTCAGATTGAGAGACAGAATAAAGAAGGTGATAATAACAAAGAGCTGAGAACCATTTATACACATTTTAAAAGCAAATGTATAAAAGAGACACATTCACAAAAATCCAACATTCTCGTATAGGTTTGGCCATTAATTAGCTGTGAAACCTTCTGCTAGTTATGCTATATAGAACTCCACTTTTCTCATTTGTAACGCTGAAGGACTAAATTAAATCATTATTCCCAAATTTCATTTGCTTCTCAATGACTTTCTAGACTCAAAGCATGGAGCTGAGGCTCACCTCCATGTGAGGCATGAGAGAGAGCCTTACAGATGTGAGGGGAGAGGAGCAGGAAAGTCACATTTCCAGGTGCGTTTCAATACTTCCGTGACCCATTTTCAAATCTAAGTAATCGGTAAGGTAAACATCAGATTTCTTGATGTGTTATATTGTCTTTTTCTTTAACTTATTGTTTTCTTTCTTGGTAGTTTTGAACACTATTTTAGGTCCTTACTCATATCAACCCAATTGTTGGTCAATTACAGGTATTTTTTACCCACACTTGGTGGATTTAGGATCTGAATTAGCAGAGTAAAGGATTGTAAAATTTCTCCCTGTCCTTTCTCACATTCTAATTATGTATAATCTCTTTAGCAAGACACTTTATATTTTTAGACACAAAATCACACAAGAAGAAAACATCTACTTCTGGATGCAAACATATGAAAGCCCGATTTCTGCAAATGTGACCACCTCTAGCACATTGCGTGGTTCTAGCTCACTGCATAACAGATTCTCCTTCATAGCCAAGCTTTATACTCTCTGAGAACATTTCTGTAGGTCACTTGTTATATTTGAACCAGATTATTTCCTGGAAAATGCTAATTTTTCTTCTTGCTTTATTAAAAATGGAAATGACTACACATCCATCTTCCCAAAGCTAAACAACTTTCCTTATGCCACACCTTACTTCCTTGTCTTATTTTGGTCTAAAAAATGGTTTTACATACATACATTCAAACTAAAATCAAATACTCTGAAATTTCAGGTTGTAATTACACGTAGAGGTCAAATATACTTTTCATACTGAAGAAAATAGAGAAGAAACTACCAGGCCTCATAGACTTTTGGTCTGAACTTCGATTGATTCAGTATGCAAAGAATGACTTTCTGTACTTTCCTTATCTTTATGTTAATTTGAATTATTGCCTGGAATTATTAGGAAACCAAACCACTATTGTAAGTTCTGTTAAAGGTAAACACACACTTTAGATAATTTTCTTAATATAATATAGAAACTTATTTTTCTTTATGTGCATGTGTTTATTCAGGAAGTTCCATCTAGTCCCTGGCCCCAAACTGTAAGCATTAAAATTAACTTTTTTTTTTTCAGAACCAACAGGAAGTATAGTTATCTTTCTTTTTTTTCACATGTTTTTTATTGTTGTTCAAGTACAGTTGTCTCCATTTTACCTCCACCAAACACATTTTATCTCTAGTAAGCACCTCTTTAATTGGATTTTTATTTGGAATTCTTACGTTTATTCTCATTTGACTTGATCTTCTCTCTTTTAATTTTTCCCATTAGCATTCCACACTAGCTGACATCTATCTGCCTTCATATTCACTATGATGCTTTCATTTCCTTTAATGCTAACATTATTACCTGAGTGTATGCTTTACGAGCCTACTGGGTAGACACAGTTCTGTTAGCTAGAACTACCTTTCTTCAATACACCCTTGGCTATCTGATCATTTCTACTTTAGTGCTTTGGGTTCATCAGAGAAGGTGACAATAAAAAAACTAGAGCACTGAAATGAGCTTACAACATAATTACAATTGTCCCTGAGGACTAGTTTAATAATATAAAACTTTAGAAATACATTATCCCATTACATTTGGAGATGTTACAAATAACACTTCTTTTTTAAATGGTTGTTGCTGTTATTGGCATTATTGAGATGGGAGGTTTGAAAATATGTACAAAATTTAATTCATGCACCTTATAAATTTAAAAATCGATCAGCTGGCCAATAAACATTAATTAATAATCAAATATATAACCTGAGTCTCATAATAAATAAAGTATTACACAGAAAGTGCTGTTGGGTTGTGCAATAGGGAATGCACTTCGAGTTTAGAATCCAATCAGAAGGATTTTCTGAGAGAGGGTGGAATATTACCTCCAATCATCATAGCAAAAAGAATGCTCATATTGTCAAAAGCAGTACATGCAAAATCATCCTGAGAGAAAGGTATGGCATTGCGGCACAGTCTGATAATGTGGTTCTCCAGGGTTAACACATCAAACAGTCTCCCCACACTCAGTAAAAAATACAGAAAATAAAACAAAGGATGAAAATCAATGCATTAAAAACTCAGTTCTTGAGATGAATTTTGGAAAATCAGTTCAAAGCAAAATATGAAAAATCTGCAAACAGTAGGAGATGCCAGAGAAAAGCTCGCCTCAGATTCTGTAACAAGAACAATGTAACCAAGTGATGAAGATGAGGAAACCTGAGGAACGCAGAACAGCTAAGAATTTAGGGCCCATCGACGTAAAGAAAACCTGAAAGATGACGTGAGAACACTTGAGGTGATAGGACTCTTTTAAAAATCGTATTACCATTAAAATTATAATGGTTAGGAAAATGAAGTTTGGCTCTCAATGCATGTTCGAGCATTTTTTTATTTTTTTTTAAGATTTTATTTATTTATCGTTAGAGGGGAAAGGAAGGAGAGAGGGAGAGAAATATCAAAGTATGGTTGCCTCTCATGTGTCCCTGGCTGGGAACTGGCCCACAGCCCAGGCATGTGCCCTGACTGGGAATCGAACCGTGGTTGTTTGTGTTCACAGGCCCCCACCCAATCCACTCAGCTACACCAGCCAGGGCTCAAGCATTTTTAACAAATATTTTTTATCTCCATTAGGTTTGGTATTGAGGACCCCCTCTTTTTGCTACATCATGCCTATATCACAGAATGATGTATTAACTAGACTTTATTTTTTGAGTGCATGTGCTGCAATTAGAAGAACATGAACCTTTCTTCTATCCACTATTGACAATTCCTCATCAGATATATATACTCTACACTTAACTTCCTTGTCATCCTAAACAATACCTCTACTTTAATAAAATTACTTCTAAAATACCACTTAAACCTCAAGAGAACTTCTCCATGCTCTCTTGAAATGCTTGTTCCCACCCTCCTCTCAGATGCGTGCACACACACACACATACACACACACACACACTTCTGGCATACAGCATTTTAAGACATATTCCCATTTGTCAGCAGAAACAAATTCTAAGAGACACGATTTCTTTTCACATTATTCCATATATCTACAGCATAGTCACAGATTTAGTTATGTATTTGTTTAACAAATATACCTATATTTTTGAAATAATATAAAGCACCACAGTTAAAGTAGGAAAATTGGATTTGGCTTATGAAAGACCTTGAAGTGGTTGCTATTGTAACAGCTATGTGCCTCCTTCAACCCCATGATTCAGAGTTCACTCACTTGTGCAAAAATGATCATTGATAATACCTGGGTTGTAGCTGTATTTAACATTTTTAATTTACTTAGTACAGTGAAGTGGCTATTCAATAATCACTTCGAGAAATGGCACTAGTCTAATAGGATATCTATCTGAACAAAAATGAACCAGGATCCTTACTCATACTACATTAATTTTAAATATCTCATAGACCTTTATGTGGTAGGTAAAACAATAAGTTTCCTAGAGAAAATAAAAACACCAGAAGATATATTTATGACATTGGATGCAGCATTCTTTTTTAAAGAGGACACAAAATAAAAGACCCTAGGCCTAATTTTAACCTCAAACTGTCCTGTGACTACAAAGGAAAAGACTCTTGTTAAAACTCTCTATACAGGTCCTGTGTCTTTCAGAGAATCCGTCTGAACCTGGTGGTTGACATGGCCTTCAGATGCATCTTGGCTGGGGGATAAGTAAGCTAGGCCTTTAAAACTCTAAATCAGTTATCAGATAGAAGTCACCAACTCGGAAGAGGTGGAAAGGGGCTAGAGCTTTTCTGATTTCAAAATCCAAGGCAGAGGACCTTGTGGTCCTGTGTTTTAGCATGCAGATTTAGCCCTGTGTTTTATCCTTTCATATGATGGTGCTAGTTCCAGAACCTCACTGGTGTAATATCTCTAGAAAGCAAGTGTCTCTTCTGCATGGCCACAGCATTTGCCTAGCCACATGCATTTGGGGTAGTAGGAAACTTCTCTCCGAACTTCACAATAAAAATAAATAGAATAGCACGTGTCATGAAAATCCTCCATATCATTGTCTAGTCAAATACAAATACTTAGGTGACATTTCATTAGAGTGAATTTCCTTCAGAATATAATAACAAACACTACCTATTCAAATATTATTTAGCTTACTGCTTTTGAATATGGTAAAATGAAGGCTTATTTGCTCCACTTTTTAGCTAGTTGGAGTTCACAATCAAGAAAATGCAGTACGAATATTACTATTCCACATGTTTCAAAAGTATTACTTACCCTAAAGGAAATGTATCTAATCTTAGAAATATATACACAAACACCTGTCAGTACTTTCTCCCACTAAAACATACACTAGCCTCGCTCTTAGCTATACTCAGTATCTTCAGTAGAAAAAATATATATTATTAAAAAAGTTTACACCTCAATGTTACAGAAATTGTGATAATAAAGCGAAATCTCACCTTCTACATGTGAAGGTTATATAGAGACCACCATAGTTATCACAGTACTTCTCAAGTGTTTTCACAGGACACTGAAAAGACAGTTTGCTAAAACACTAGGTGAAAATTCATGTCTCCAAAGCCACAGGTATCCAGACTAGTACCATATGATTGATGTCTACAATACCAGCATGGTGCTTTTGTGGAGGAAGAAATATATCACCATTTAAAAAGTGCAGGCTCAAGTAGACATTAATACTTCAAAGAGAATCAATTTCATATACACACAAAATCTTTTTATTTAATAGATTGTAAAATTTCCTGAGAGTTATAATTTTTTCAGGCGATCTCATTATTTTTTACTTATATAATGGAAGAGATATTTTCAATTGTACCTTTGGGAACATAAAGAATTTTTAAAAACTATTGGTTTCAAAATTAGTTATAGAGAATTATTTTTTTATTTATATGGTTTAGCATTTCAACCAAGCTATCCAGACTTAATTTCATAAAGTGCAAATAATTAATATGTTTAAGACATTCTTTCAAATTCATGAGAAATACAGATAAAAGACACTATATATAAATTCTCTAATAGCTGTTTTAGTCATCTTGGGCTGCTATAACAAAATATGTTGTTATATAGACTTTGTGGCTTAAACAATAGAAATTTCTTACTCACAGTTCTGGAGGCTGGGAAGTCTGAGATCGGGATTCCGCATGTTGAGTTCTGGTGAAGGCAGGCCTTCCTCTTGGCTCGCACATGGCAGACAGAGAGCAAACTCCTTGATCTCTCTTTATAAGTGCATTAATCTCATCACGAAAAACCCATCTTTATGATGTCATCTAAACCCAACTGGCTCCCAAAGGCCCATCTCCCAATCCGATCACCTTGGTGGTTAGGGTTCAACATGTAATTGTGAGGGGACACAAATATTCAGTCTATAACAGTAGAACAACAAACAAAGAATTTCAGAATATAATTCTGAAACTAGTATGAACTTTCCCAAGGGGTGTTTTAGCATTCTATAGTGAGAATGATGAGATTTTCACACTCTGGTGCTATGGTATTAGGTATGGTGGTCTCCTATGGTGCAACAGTGGTATATTTATTATCTCTGATGCATCTCTGGCCACACCTCCACTTATTAGCAGGAGGAGCCTGTGGCCAGAGCTAAGAGACCTAATAAAATGTGTTAGAAAATATATCATCCATTTGACTTCATCTCTATTTTATAATAGTATGGTCTTATATTACTACTAAAAATCACCTATATATGTTGTTGCACTGGGCTACCCCTGGGTATTCAAAGATTTGGGACTTTTAGTTCTATGGAAAAGAAAATAAAGCTCTGAGAATTCGGTTGCTTATTCATAATGAACTAGTAAATGGCAAAAATAAGACAACAATTATTTGACTCAGGTTTTTGCTTAGGTTTTTTTTTCACTTTAACATTCTCCTTTTCTCTGTACACAGGAAAAATCAAAAGATATGAAATATTAGAAATCATGGGTTCATATTGATATTTCCAGTTCTAATCCAATTTTTCTAGGGTTCTTCTTTAACTACCTTCTTTCCTCATATATCCTTTTTTATAGTGAAATTTCTAATTCCCCACTGTACCAATATGTATATTAATTTGCTAATATCATGATTTATATAAAACAGTTTAAGAACTGCTATTTTCATATCACTCTGCCAAATGAAACCATGAAAAGAATTTGAGATTTATTAGTTCTATTTTAATTTTCTCTCTACACCTAGAGTATAAAG
>PVKM010034849.1:0-15406 GCA_004027735.1 Carollia perspicillata
AAAGCTTCCTTAAGAAAACTGACTCAGCACTCAACCTAATGTAGTCGAATATGTATTTAATTAGAAATGCTCCTTTTAATATGTTCACTGTATAGTCGTGGCAGATACTTTTGCTCACTAGCCACCCCTTTATGTCTTCCTTTATTCTGAAAACACATCATTATTTAGATTGTCCTCCATTCAGTGGCCTGAGATTAGCTAGATTAGAAAAAAATACATTTACATTTCTTGTCATCAAAGAGAAAAGATGGAGAAAAATAGGAATTTTTTCCTCAAACTTTGGATCTATGATAAATTAGCTGTTGACTTTGTGGAGAAACATTCCCTTCCTTCCTCAAGGGTTTCAAAGCATTTGTGAGTCTATAAAAGCAAACTCTCACTGTAAGGCCATCATTTCTGCTGTTAAAACTCAATGCAACTTTTATTATGTTCATTGGGGAACAGTAACTAGAAAAAAGACAAAAATGAAACTAACCATTCCTCTCTTCTATTCTCTTGTCAGATCATATCTGAAATACACTGTTTAGTCTTGGCATCAGATTCCAAGTGTAATATTGTCACAAAGGCCACAGGGATGATGGTACCATGCAAGATGGTTGGAGGATCTACGGAGGTTGGCTTAGTTGGCAAGGGCTACCCTAACCAAGTACCACCACAACCTGGGGGGCTGAAACAAGAGAAGTGCACTGTCTCAGAGTCCTGGAAGCTGCATGCCTGAAGCCAAGGTGTTGTCAGGGCTGGGTCCTTCTCAAGGCTGCGAAGACGAGCTGTTCTGTGCCTCTGTCTGTGCTGGCACGTGACATCTCCCGTATCCTCATGACACCTCCTCTCTAGGCATGTCCCTCTGCCCGACTTGCCCTTTTTATAAGGACATCAGTTATATTGGAGTACTGTCCACTTTAGCTTGATGACTTCTGTAAACATCCTACCATCTAATAAGGTTACGTTCTGAGGTATTGAAGGTTAGGACTTCAACACATGAATTTTGGAGGGACATAATTTAATTCACGGCCAATGTCTACATTTAATTAGAAAAGTATTAGAAGGTATATAAGAACTATTTTCAAATTTCTGAAGGATAGGGCTGAAAAAGAAGGATGAGATTTTTCTGCACTTATCTAAAAAAAAAACTAAAATTAATACATGGAGTAAGAAAAATAAGACATTTTAATGATATGTATGAGGAAATACATTCTTTGAGAGCCTGTTTAACATTCTTTGAGAACGGCCTTGGGTCTCGCAGTCACTGAGACAAGAATGTAAACTCTCACCTCTACTAGCGGTCAGCTGTGGGCCTTGGCCTGGCTCCATAACTTCTCTCTGCCTTGGCTATTACCCTTTAGTGGAGACAATAACACCTACTTAATGTGGTCGCTGTGAAAACTAAATGAGGTGATGTATATTGAACATCTACACAGTGCTCAGAACAGATTATGACCTCGGGTAAGGTAGCTATTGATGTCATTATCTCTAGCTGGAGTTTCCTAAGGATTGCAAGGTGACAAGATAGTTGTGAAGAATTAAAATCATGGCTAGTGGGCCACTATCACAGATACTATTACAGGAATTCTTACATGGTTTGGAAGTTGGATGAAAGGTTTGTTAAGGTCATTCGTAAATTAGTATCTTCCAGTTCTAGAAGGGAGATAAGCTGGAAGTAGATTCAGCCATGCTGATTTTATGTCTTTGCCCCTGAACAGAAACTAGAGTTGCTATTGCTTACTTTGGTTATGGCATTCCTCAACTACTTAATTTCATAACTTGTAGCAATATTTCCCTCTATCATATGTTTGGTTAATGTTTAAAAATATCTGTACAAATACCAACCCCAATTTTAATATAATCTCCTATGTCAAATATTATCACAAAAAGCAGCCGAATATTCTACTGATGCAGCTCCATGGAACTGAATGTATGCCTCTAAATGCAAGTCCATTGTGGGTTTATTAGAGTAAGTACAAATGAACCTCATCCCCACGCAAGGATATGTAAAGCAAACATCATTCACTCATTTATTCATTGCAAAGTCACCAAAATACACTTTGGTACCCTGTTATGTGGGCAGAGACTGTCCAAGGCACTGGGAATACAAAAGTAACAACATAGGTATTCTTTCCATCTGCAGAGAGTTTTCTGGTCAGTGGTAAAAACGTCTAAGTAGACACTCAATTACTGAAGCACTGGTGTTATAATAGGTACAATTAGCAGGGTGGGTAGGATGGGCCCTTGACCACAATTTGATGGTCAGGAAGGACTTGGCAGTAGAAGGATTTCTAAGCTTAGACCTAAAGGATTAGTAGAAGTTCACAAATGAAGAGAGGAAAAGAGGATTCTGAGAAAGGAAAGAGCATGTGTGAACACTCAGAGTCAAGAAAGGTCAACATCGAAGACGGAACTCCAGAATATATCTGGGGTGAGAAGGAACACAGGTGGTGGAAAATGGCACTGAGCCGGTGGTCAGAAGACCTGACCTGGTCATTAAGTCACAGTGCCCCTACAGGCTGCCCGGGAATGCAGGATGGACTTTGTAACGAAAATGCCAGCCAGCTTTAAAGCCCGTACATAATTCAAGACCTCTTATGCCAACAAACACAGCTTAAAAGACCACGGTATATTCTTACAACAATGTATGGAAAGAAGAATTGTAGATCATTAGCAATGGATCTTCAAAGAGCCAAATCTCCTTTTCTCGTCTTTATAATAACTCACGGTGCCCAGTTCTGTGAAACTGTATGGAGTTGAACCAAGAGATACCTCTCTCTTCTGGTCCTAGGAAGAAAAACCCACAACCTCCAAAGTATCACAAATCACTTCCATACACCTTCAAAAACAGACCAGGAGTGACGAAAATGGCATTCTTCATCCCAATTACTCATTTTTATTCCCCTTTCTAAAAGAGGATTATGTGTCCCTAGCTTTTGCCATGTGACTTACAGTTCTTCCCTTTGGGAAAGGCATGCCCCACTGCCCCTCATCTACATCGTACTTGACCACGTCACTTACCATGGCCAACGCAACATAAGTAAAGGTAATACCTGCAACACCTGGGCAGCTGCTTCAAGTGCTATGACAAGGCTCTGCCGTTGCTCTTCCCCACGCCACAGGACAGAATTAAGGCCTCTTCCCTTAGTCTGGGTCCCCAAGTGAATAAGATACGTGAGGAAGAACTGCAGTTCTCTTAAAACCTCCATGGACAGAGTGGGAAATAAACTGTGATTTTGTAAACCATGGAGATTGAACTTATTTTGTATTGGAGCATCACAGAGAGAAAGATTTCTGATTGAAGAAAATTTTAAAACAATGTTTTCCAAACAAAAAATAACGGTAGGTGTGGCCACATACATGCAGAAAGCAACTAGTGCTGCCCCTAAGGTGGCCCAGGAAGGACTCCTGGAATAAGACCAACGGAAGGACTGACCCAGAGTGGACACCAGTCACACTCCAGCCCCACCCGGTCCTAGCGTCCCAGCCTGCACTGCCTCAAGGACAGCAGCGACAGCTCTAATTTGTCTTCCAAACACTGCAAAGAGGGCTATTTGCCCTCATTCTCTCCTACACACCTCCACACACACGGCAGTTTGGGCAAGAGAAAACAGCACTGGGCAGTCGGCCTGCTTATACACAATCTAATTTCTTCAAGGCTCCTTCTGTTTGCTTTTCCAAATTCACCTTCTCATCTTCCATGGCAACAGGACAAGACAAAATGGCTCTCTCTTAATATTCACAAGCTGTCGCTCCCAGACAATGCAGTGCTGTTCAACAGAAAGCTCTAGTCAGCATACAAAAAAAAAAAAAAAATTCCTTTAACTCTTCCCTTCTCACCACTGGTGAGGTAAACATCCCCTGCCCAGCACCTTTGCCAGAGCCCTGCTTCTGTCTTCCTGGCAGCACAGGTTGCAAACACGAATCAGGATGAGAAATAAAGTGTATGGCCAAGCCACTTGTTATCTACTCATTTCTTTCCATACATCAACAAAATGGCAAGATTCTAAGCCAGGTATGTAACTCGCTTGACAAATAATACCTCTTGGATCCGAAGTTCCTGAAAAAATCCCCAGAAGCTAACTTTCTTTAACTTCTGGTCTTCTACAGTAAACAAAAATATTATACAAAATTTTTAAAGAATTCTAAAAGATGCTGAAAACAAGTGTAATGCTGAAACAATATGCTGAGAATATACACGGAGGTTCACTCTGTACTTACGTGACAATTAAGTCATGTGGAATTTTATTAAAGCAATTATCACTTTTATTGGGGTATTTTATGCCCCAGTATGGTTAGTCTGACATCCCCATCTGGTTTAAGGCAAATGTCTTTGTTTGAAAAAGCCATAAATACTTTCAGGTGTAATTAGAGTTATATCCTTTGGCACAATGTGTTTTTGGTTTTATTTTAATTTTTTATTCTCCCTGAGAATATGTTTTTCATCGCTTTTAGAGAAAGAGGAAGGGAGAGACAGAGAGAGAAAAAAAAAATCCATACGAGAGAGAAGCATCAGTTGGTTGCCTTTTGCACCAGCCCCAACTGGGGACTAAACGAACAACTTTTCAGTTTACAGAACGATGCTCCAACCAACCAAGCCACACCAGCCAGGGCCACAATGCATGTTAACGTGGTAAATGGTATCTGGCTATCTTCAAAGCCCAAAGACTTGTCAAATATAGTTTTTCAAGTGCACTTAAAGTTGCTAATGTAAGCTAGAGCCCTTAGTTCCCAATACGTTGCTTTAATATTTTACAAGAGGGATGCTTCCATGAGGAACAGAGCTATTTGTCAGTCAACAGCCAGTCACCAAGGAGAATCAAATGTCCCTTTGCTCCATGACTCAAGCCACTTGAAGCAGAGGCAATGATAGCAGGAAGTCCCTTTTGTTACCTGATGTAGAAGCCCCCAATGCTGCTGCGCTGTTCATATTTAACTCTTACCAGGAGTCCAGGAGTTTCTGAGGCTGTGAGTCAAGACTGGGAAAGCGAAGGGTGTCTTAAACTCCACCAAGGCCACTTCCACTGGGACAGCTCTGAGCCAAGATCATCAGCAGAAACCTTACAAATAATTAACAGATTCTTCCCCCTTCCTTCCCTCACTACAATAATCTAAGACATTCCGAAGGTCTAGGAGCCAGCCCCATGGCCCAGCACTTCCTGGAATACCTCAGATGGCCCCGGCATTATTTTATAACTTCAGGCAACATCTGGATTTCTAGAACTGACAGGAGAGGACACACACATTGATTATGAGGTGGACTGTGTGCCCGTCAGCTCAGACTTTATAGCCAAACCAAAACTCAGATAAACCCAGTCAGCACAAAGAGTCAGGCTTCTCAACCCACCAAATGTAGCCTCACTTCGATGGGGACAAGTATGTCCTCCATCTCCCGGACATTCTTTTAGTTCTCTGATACCTCCTTCTCATCTCAGTTCCTTCTCTATCCCACCTCCAAAATATATGGCCACAACAAAAATGCCATCTATGCTGGTTAGGGCATTTGTTCATTAAAAAGCCAACTCTCAGCTAAATGAAGAGCCAGAGACCATTAAAGGTGACAGAGCATGGAATTTTTGAAATGATTATCTCCCCTAAGGCCTCAAATATCACCTTGGCCGTTTATGACTCTCTAGGTATGTGTTTTATACACCATTTATTTAAAATAGCTTTGAGAGAAGGTCATTCAGTATTTGGATGTGGGCTAACATCTAAAATGAGCCATGGTTTATTATTCTTCTTATTGTCCACTTAGTCAAGACAGTAGACTAGATGGTGGACGACTACAAGCGCATTTGAGAAAGTGCAAAAACAGCATTTTTCCTCCACTCACGTTAGAATGACTATCTTGATATTTAAGGCTCTAACCCTTTAGGAGCAAATGGTAATTTTATGGGTAGAGCACATTTTCACCTCATCCTTCTAACTCGAGCATAACACTCTAATTCGGCCAAAGAAGACCTGCGGCGAAAGGACGTTAGCCTCTGCAGCAGCGTTCTGTTTAAGTGAATTGGCTCTGGAAGACGATCTTATTAAGCTGGCTTTAGTATAAGTGGCAGCTTTATGCTGAAGAACCAGAGGAAGTGGTGAAGGATACTGTGATGCATCATAAACCTGCAGGATTTTTACAAGCCCAGAGAGATGTTGGGATAATGAGAACAGATTTACTTGTCAGAGGTGCTGATGTCAAAACCAGAGTTCTCTATGATTTTTCCAAAGGAATACTTTTTAATATATTCACAACACAATAACACTCAGCAGTAACTGATGATGCACAGAAATACACGTAAATTAATTACGAAAAGAAGCGTCCCCCTCTGGTTGTCAGGAATGCCTGTGGGTAAGATGAGGGTTACTTTAAACACTGTGGTATTTTTTAATGTTAACTTTTGCAAGCCTGTCTCAAGTTGGCTCTCATTATCCTGGAACTAACTGAAAGGTCATACACAGGAAGACAAAAAGCAATTCATTTGAGACTCCGAGCAAGATTTTTATGGAACTTCTCCACAAGTGGGAAGTATGGAGATGTAGTCACTATCGGGAAAAAGATGAAGGTCTATCATTAAAACATCTTTGAGGGAATAAAGACCGAACTGGTGCAGATTCAGAAAGAAAAGAGGTTCATGGCGGGATGCCCCAAGACTACACTTTAAAGCAGTTCGTGTTCAGTGACTCTATTAACCTAGGGAAAGAATGTGAATTTAAGAGTTTGTGAATGTGATGGAAGTGTTAAGAGAATCCAGGAGTGGGAGGATTTTAACAGCAGCCTGAGGCCATCAGAGTCCTTCCCATCATGACCCCTGGGTGACGCCTGGACCCCAGCCTGGTGGAGATAGCTTCAGCCTTCAGAGACCTTGACTGAGTTCCCCGAACCAGGACCAAAGAAAGAACTTTAGATTCGTAAAGGGGGATGGAGGCAGAGGCACTCTAGTCTGAACTATACTAGAAAAAAAAAAAAGAAATGTTTTAACTATTGGTTTGCTTACTGATAAATGCAATCATTGAACATTGAGAAAAGAACTGCATTCAGTAAGTACTAGGAATCAAAAAAAATTTTTTTCTTGGTAAGATCATCTCACACTGGCTTGAGAAATGAAAATGGAAGGAAAGAATATAAATGGTTTGTGCCTGTGTGCACACCAGTATTGCAGACAAATGGGAACACCATTTTTTAGTTTGATAAGCAAACTTAGTGGAATTTTATTTCAAAATGTAAAGGGATTTCATGCACTAGGTCCTATTATTTCCCCCAAGACCAGTACCCCCAGCTGCTCCAAATGGAGCAGCAAAGTAAAATTAGCCAATTCCCCTGGTAGGCTGGAGGGGTTCAGCTTCAGGGGGCTTGTTAATTTCCCTTCTCCAGGGTTTCCAAGGCAGGCCTGAAAGCAGGCAGAGAGGCAGTGTGAAAAAAATTAACAAGCTTTCTAAAGTATTGCCACCCTCACTTCTTCCTAGGGAATTGGTTAATTTCACTCAGTAAGTCCATTCAGATCAGTTCAAGTTTGAGGAATGCTCCAATTAAAATAACGGGAGAGGGGAGACAAAGGCAATTCCATAGAAAGTGAGGAATATAGAGAATTTAAATCTGTGACTTCTATCGAAAGCATTCCCCCAAAATATTGAAAGCGGTCTACACATAAAAAATACAAATACTTTTTAAAAAATCTTGCCAGGATTCAAAGGAAGGTGGGGGGTTGCATTATTTTTATTAATTTTACCCTTCTTAGAAAACCTTGGTAGAACTTCTGAAATACAAATATTTTCTACTTTCCCTGAATCAGAGTGCGAAAGACTATTTCTTCATGTCTGAGCTGCATAAACACATTTGCTCTCCTCACATCTGAATGATTCTAGTATCTCTACCCATTTCCAATGTGAAATAACAGTAACAAGTGTTCTACCATCGAAAAAGAGAAATAAGCACCAGAAGGGACTTCTCATAAGCACTGCCTTGAATTATGAAAAAGGAAAAATATGGTAAAAAAAAGAGAGAGAGAGAGAAAGAGAGAAAAAGAAATTAGTACCAAAAATAAAGGGATGATAAGTGGAAGAGACTTGAAGGGAAGAGAAATATGAAAATAGTAAGTGCATATAAATCACCTAAGAATATAAAGTCATATTTTTAAGGGTATTGTCAAGGGCTAAAGTGAATATATGTATTCAATTTATATCACTAAATAATGGACAAATTCTCATTAAGAAATCTTAGAACATGTGAAATCTCTGAAATAATGTAATACGGCTCTTAGCCTAATATAAATAAGTGTTCAAGTACTAGTAGCTTAAAATTAGTTGATCATTCTCTATAAACCAGTTCTCTTTTATAAAGCATACAACTCTAGCTTTACAAAATAATCTTTTACCATTGACACATTTGACTTAAATCAGCCAATAAATAAAGCAATCAAGGATATTTTCATAGGTACCACAATAAAGTAGAAAAAGCACAATTTTGATGCCAGATCATAAATAAAATCTAAGCTCATCATTTTCTAAGCAGACTCCACCTGTGGCCTTGGGCAAATTACTGAGTCTTCCAAAGAAAGAAATGTCAATGCTCAGCAAATGAGAATAATAAGATCCACTGTGAGAGAGATTGTTTGATTGGAGGATATGAATGTAAGGTACCCAAGGCAATACATATGAAGCACTCAACAAATGGTAGCTATTATCACCATTACCAAAGTTAAATATAGATAAGACTAAGGTTGAAAAGCAATTTAAGAGATCTAGACTAATAGCTCCCAAAATGAATTTTGCATCTCTATAGCCTCTATAAAAATAGAGATTTTAGAGACCCAGCTCAAATTTATTAGATCAGAATCTCTCTAAATGCTGTCCAGAAATCTATTTCCAATCCAATGTATTATTTTTATTAATGATACTCAGATAAGGTGTCACTTGCCAATATCTCACAGTGGCAGCACAAAAACTAGAACCCTAGGTTTCCTGTCTCAGGCTGAGCTTGTCTGTTTCACACTGCATCTCCACAGTGTCACAGTCATGGCTACTCACGCTGACCACGGCAGTCTGATTAGTCTTATTTAAAAAAGCATTTTGTAGTCTGATTCTATACAGTTGGCAATCCCACTATCTTTTTTCTAAACTCTAGATTCTTCCTGGAGGACAAGACTCAAGCACGTATTTTGCCCACTTTCTATACATTCTTCCTATTACTTTGTCTCTGTTTTGTTTAGAGAGACAGAGCTAAATCAAGAGCCCAGATACACCAGCTCAACAGTGTGGTGATTATGGGGGTTGGGGGTAGGTGTGAATGAGGGGACTAGATGTTAATGGAAAAAGTATAATAATAAAAAAATAATATATAACTTAAATGTAAATTTGAACTCCTAAACAAGATAGAGTAATGGACCATATTTATTTTTGTGTTGGAAACAACTGAAAATCTGGGCAGAATATATATATAATGACAATTCTTAACACATTGGACAAAAGGAAATCTGAACTAAGGGGGTTCGGAGCATACTATGCCAAAGTATGCTGGTTTGGCACATCAACTATTTTGAGATAAAGGCGTTTGACAAACAGCTGATACAAGAAGGGCATGCTGACCTCCTCTTTTCTTTCTAAAAGCAGGAGATAAAATCCCAAGAGAAAGCTTCCTCTCTATACCAGGAGGAAAAGAACATCTGAATCATGAGAGACAAAGAGTCAAGGCCAAGAGAAATCTGTAAAAACAAATTTTGTTAAAATAACCCTAACTTTCTTGCCCTGGCTGGTGTGGCTCAGTGGATTGAGCGCGGGCTGTGAACCAAAGGATCCCGGTTCGATTCCCAGTCAGGGCACATGCCTGGGTTGCAGGCCAGTTCCCAGCAGGGGACCCACGAGAGGCAACCATACATTGACATTTCTCTCTCTCTCCTTCTCTTCCTCTCTAAAGATAAATAAATAAAATATTTTAAAAAAAATAAAATAAAATAAAATAACCCTAACTTTCTTTTAGCCTCCCCATATGTCAGTTACTTTTTCACAATTACCACTCTTTGTTCAACCTAGTGCATAAGCACTTAGGTCTAACCACCTTCGGGGGTCTTCGTTTTCCTATTAATGCCTCACAAATGCATGTAAAAATATGATATCTAAGTTTTTCTCCTGTTAATTTGTCTTATGGCAACTTAATTCTCAGGCCCAGCTGGAGATCCTAAAATGACAGAAAAACTTTTACCTCACTTCACAACAAATGACAGTAATCCCTGCAAAACTGGAAATAAGTAATGTTCCAACTTATTCCCTAAACAGTGTTTCCAGGCCATCGTTAAGAAGCGGAAAGCTGGGACAAGCTAAAAAAAGACTTCAAGTCATATAAAACATCTTCTCTGACCATGATGGAATTAAATTTGAAACCAAAACCAGAAAGATCTCTAAAGACTTCTCTAAATATCTGGAAAGTAAATAGCTCATGGGTCGAGAAATAAAGCAAAAGTGCAATTGGAAAGTATTTGGAACTAAATGAAAACGCATATATCAAAACTTGTCAGATGCAGCCAAAACAATACATGAGGGAAATGCATAGCACTAAGATGCCTATATTAGAAAAAAGAAATGTCTCTGTTTTCCCCTGAATACAAAGAAGAGCAAGTTAAATCTGAACTAATCAGAGAAAAGAAAATAACAAAGATGAGAGTGGAAATAAATGAAAGAGAAATCCTAAATATAATAGAAAAAAATCAATCACTGAAACCAAAATCTGGTTATTTTAGAAGATTAATAAAAATCTGTAAGCCAATAACCATACTGATTAGGGAGAAGAAATAAATTGTCAATAGCAGAAATGAGAGATGATAGTATTACAGATTTTACAGATAGTAAAAGAATCACAAGGAAATACTATAACAACTTTGTGGTAATATATTTAACAATAAAGATAAAATGAGCAAATTCCTTGAGAGACCCAAACTGCCAATACTTACTCAAAAAGAAATAGCCTAAATAGCTTTAGATATACTAAAGAAATCAAAATGGAAATAAAAATCTTCCCACCAAAAAACAAGTGGTAGGGAAGAACTATAAAGGGAAATTAGGAAATTTTTGGTTATTGATGGGTATGTTCATTATCTTTATTGTAGTGATGGTTTAAAGGTGAATGTACACATATGTCAAGACATAAAATTGTACATCATATATATGTTCAGTGCATTACGTGCTAATCAAACTGATAATAATGTGATATAAAAATACTGATTGCATTTAGTAAGGCTGTGATAGTTGGTAACGTATTTAATCAAGAAGACACCAAAGTTTAACAATTAGAAACATACAACTCCAGTCTTTGAAAATGGTCAAAAAGAGAACCTTCAACCAGAGGATAAAACTCTTTCAGTTTAAAGATATTATAGATCTCCTAGAAGTGCTCTTTTTTTCTTCCTTTGGGTCAGATAAGACAATTTGAATTTCTCATAAGACAAAGCTAATATTTTCAAAAAGTCTTGTGCTGACTAATGGAAAGAGAAAAATATCTACAATAACTACCATTGAAGTCAATCACAGAGGAAGAACACTTCCGTCAGGGTGTGAACAGTCTGCTCCTGTCTCTGTTATTTGTCATTCCATCCACCCCGCTTTTCTCATAGGCCTTTTGTAAGAATTTTTTTTAAATGTGTCTGAAAAAAGTTTTTCCTATGAAGTATTTAAAGTTTCTAATGCATTTAATGAGCAAGACTCATGGGGTAGAATAGAAAGTAACTTTTTTTTTCAAGTCTGCCTGTACCTACCCATTTAAAGGTGTCTGCTCCAACCTGCCCCCCTCCCAGACTCCCAGCTTATGTGGATGACATCTAGAGAAGGTCCCATGATTTTTCTAATAAACCTCGCCTGATTAAAACGTCTTCTTAAGTCCCCCAAGCAATTCTAGGGCATTAATGACTATGCCCTGCCCAGTTTAGCACTAACTCTGTATTAAATTCCATGCTAAAGCTTCTCCCCTGACTCATACTACTCACAGTGGAGGAAGCTGGAATGAATGCCTTCCTCCCTTCTTCTCCTCTTTGTGTTTCAGTATCTTCCCCTCAGCTTGCTACTGTAGATGTGTTACCTCCCCAGGATCTAAATAGAGATGGGATAGGAGAAAGGGCGGGAGAATTCTTACGTATTACAACAGGCCCGGATATGGCTGTTGGGTTTGAAGCAGACCTTGTCTTTTATGGGAATTTTTATGGGAACATTCAAGGGTTCCTGGGAGATCTTCATCAGAGAAAGCCTTCCGCTAGCATTTCTCAATCAGGTTCTCCTTGGGTGACTGCTCAGCACTCCTGTCCATGCCCTTGGGCATCTGGCTGTGTACTTCCAACATCTTTTTGCTGAGTTGTCCCCGCCCTTTCAAGCAGTCCACTTGAACAAAACCTAAAACAAGCTTCTATCACTCTTCCTTCTTATAGCTCATAATTAATCCATGGGAAACTGCCTAACTTTGCTGTCATCAGGAGTGCTATTACATGGTGTATTAGTTTTCTAAGGTTGCCGTGACAAAGTACCACAGACTGGGTAGATTAAAACAATAGAAATGTGTCTCACAATTCTGGAGACTAGAAGCCCCAAAGTGAAGGTGTTGGCAGGGCCATGCTCACTCTGAATCCTGTAGGTGGGACTCATCCCTGGTCTCTTCTCCCTTTTGGTATTTGCCAGTCATCGTTGGCTTGTAGGTACATCACTCTAATCTCTACCTCTGTCATCCCACAGCTGTTTTCTCCATGTGGGTCTGTATCTTCTCCTCTTCTTATAGGGACACCGGTCTGATAGAAGAAGGGCCCTTGCCTTGACTTGATTACATCCACAAAGACCCTGTTTCCAAGTTAAGTTACACTTACAGGCATTGGGGGTTGGGACTTCAATACAGCTTTGGAGGAGAAGCACTTCAACCCATAGCACACACCAAACATTCCAACGGTAGCTCTGTACTGTCCAGCCGCAAGATCCTTAAGCTGGTGCCCAGCTTTTGATTTCTCAGGCATGAGACAAGCTCTGATCCTCAGTGTCCTTCAGACTCTCTGAATGGTGCCTTTAGAGCTCCTCTCATCGTATCCGAGGTGAGGGGAAAACACCTCCTTCCCACGCACATGCACTCCCTATAAAGTCCCACATGAGATGGTGCAACATCTCCTTTCGGAACATGGGCACGGTTAGCATCTATTATATTAGGGACTCAGACAGAACAGCAACGGAAATCATTCAGTATTAACATTCACAACTATAAGCATAGTTTAACAATACTTCTGTTAAAGCAGACGCACACCAACCACATCTGTGATGAGAAATTTCGTGCTCAAAGTTGACCATAAAAAGCATACGTTACATGAAGTAAGCATTTCCACCTTCTCTGTTGCTTCCTCAGTGGGTGACACCAGATGACCTTTATTAAAAAGACATGCGGCATTCCTGCCTCATAAATATATAGTGTGGTCATGAGTAATAAACCCAAAAGCACAATAACTGAAACCAATTAATCATGCAGAAGAGTAAAGGTAGCCTGTAGCCTAAATAGCCATCCATCCTAATGATTTTTGGTAAATAAATTAAAAAATTTGGTTAAATTGACATCTTTCACCAAATTGCCTTGGAGGCGAAATTCAGATGAGAATAAAAATGGACAAAAACAAGCATAAAAGAGCAAAAAGTGAAGGTGAGAACTTAAAGAACGGGAATAATCAAGAAGTGGGAATATTGTTTTAAGAATCACTGAATACATTTAAAGGAATCAAAGGTAAAGGGCAAGAACTGGTTTTCTCTCACATGACTCACGAAGACAACTACCTCCTCTGGGACCTATTTCTCAGGAGAAGATTACTGGCTGCACCTACGAAAGCTGCGATGCAATGGCTGTGTTGGCAATCGTTCTGGGATGCCGCAGGTGCACGACCGCACACTCAGAGCATGCGCCATCGCCCCTGCGTAGCTCGAGGGCCCCTGACCGCTACTCTCTCTACCCAGTGCCAAGAGCTCTATGAACTCCACTCCGGAGAGGATAATGATAGTTTATCTTCTCTATGTTCTATCAGGCAACACCTTTTATTTTTCCCACCATGTTCCTCCACTTGAGACTGTCATATAATTGCGTATGTCCCAACAACAGCAAGGAGTCAAAGAGCTATTTTGTACTATTAAATATTTTTTTGCATACACGTACAGGAACACCTCTCCCCCCTCACTGCTGCATTTGCACACACTCACCTTAAACTGATTCACTAATATGCACTTTATTCAATGACATCAAGTCACATTATTCCCTGCTTCACGCTTTTTGCAGGTCAGGCCAGCATCAGTGACTTCCCGTGATACGTACATGGTTAGAATTACAAAATCTTCTCGGAAAAACCCAGCTATGACATTCTCTCACTTCCTTATATCACTCGTTCTGGCCTCTGGCTCTCTGATACACCTTTTTTCCATAGAATCTCTTACCCACAGGCTCTATTTGGTTCCCATTTTGTGAATGAAAGCTGTTCAACTTTTAGCTTAGCTCCAGCTCCATTATCGCAAACTTTCTGTAGCTCTGAGCACAAAGCACATGCAGCATTTGAGGAACAAATACTTCAAGCAATTCAGGGTTCATTTGGACTAAATGGTCAGCTCTAGGAAATTTGGGAGGAAGAAACAATAATTTTCACTCCTTCCTGTCCACAGTCAGCTTTTCTAAGCATAGCTTTTGCCCTCTTCTTGTCTCTTCTCCCCTGCCAGCAAGATGCCTTCTAGTCCCCAGCTCTCTGGTGCTGCCATGATGGTCAAGTGAAAGTGATCTAAACAAGATGTGCAAGAAGGTATTATATAGTAAACTATACCTTCAGAATATTTCCAATTCTAAATAACACTACACAAGGGGAAGAAACTCTTTAAAATAGGAATCAGTATAAACTCAATGAATTATAAAATGGGAAGAAACAGGCATCTTCCTTGGGTCTCACTTCATCCAGTGGTTCAGCAAGTAGTTTTTGAGGGACAATATGAATCTTCACGGTGTTAACATTCTTTTATGTTATCCAATCTGTTCGGCACCAATATTAGCTGAACGCTTGTTTATTTCTCTTTAACTGGTGAATTCCTTTCAGGCAGGAGTCATAGTTTATTCTACTGTATTATAGTAAAATATTTAGTACTCATGTAAAAAAATGTTTGAGGAATTTAATTCAGTCCTGTCCAGCTCCTCGTTTTACAGTTAAGAAAGAAAAAGTGCCCTGGAATGCTAGAGGACTTTTCCAATATCATGGGTATGGTCAATGCAAAATACCAGATGAGCACCACTGGCATTTTAAGCATCAGTATAAATAAAGACATAATGTTGATATAATGTTAAACCTTCAGATCACACCACATTGATGCCCACCTAGAACTATTTCACCTAAATGGAAGAATGGCCTTATTTTTAAAATACATCTGATTAAAATTTTATCATTATACCTAATTTTTTAAAAAT
>PVKM010034850.1:0-15413 GCA_004027735.1 Carollia perspicillata
TACGTTTGCCTACATACACATTTTTATTGTTCTTCATTTGGGTATACACAGATCCTGGTCTCTATACCCACCTTCTAGAGACCAGACAATAAGTTTATGTAAAGGACGCAGATGTGCTGATGATATAGTCCTTAAAAGAGTTTAGACTTCAATTAGTTGCTTTTCCTATAAATTTCAAGTTCACATCAACTCAGGGTAATTGTATTTGGTTTTCTTTAAATGTTATGCAGTTGTCAAGAGAAAGCTAAAATAAAAGGATTAGCTGAGTGATTTTAATGCCACCGTCATTTAAAAGAATGATAGAGAATAGCCTATTGTAACGACTGATATTCATGTTAGACATTCTCTATAATAACAATATAATTTTGTGAATATTCATTAGTCACAAGTTGCCGTGTGATTCAGCTTTAACGATTTTATCTTTGTGACCTTAGAAATAACTTCTTCCACTCACTCTTCCACAGTATTATTCTACCCCTGAGATATTTTGAGAGCTGTCTCTCATAAGCATTGTTAAATTATTCGTTTTACTTTATTAACACCTGTTCTTCTTTGCTTCCAAATTTTTTATATTCTCTGAATTTCCTTTCTGTCGACATCTTCTTAGTGAGTCTCTGGATTAGATAAGATGAAACAGTAAATGAAAAATAACTCGACTTAAACAAATCATCACGATGTATTAAACTATGAACAATAAAGACATACTTATTCAAATCTTCCAGAAAAAAGCAAAACAAGTCCCAAATAAATAATCATTCAAATATTTCTGATTGCCTGAAAGATGCCTTTGAATTTGTAACACGAATAATTTTCACTTAGATTTCTAGATAGTCAAATTCTGATAAAATACACTAGCCAAACAAAAAGATAGTTTTAGGTAAACAAAAACACGGGAAACTTATCTCCGTTATGTGTTAGTTTAGGGTACTAACGGAACCAAAACAAGGCAGAGCTCTGAGGAAAAGGAAGACCAGGAAATGTGGTGCAGGAAGACATGACCAGCAGTGAGCCCCGTTAGAGTAAGGCAGAGGCCCCAGTAGAAAGGGCTCTCAGAATGAAAGCGATCACTGATACCAAGCCTTTGAACATCTGAAAGAAAAATAATCAAAGAAGACGAAAAACACTGATGATCGGTGTACAGCTGGATTGAACAATAAGCTTATAAGTTTATGTATGAAAATATAATGGAATTATGACCCCTTGGGATAAAAATTATACAAGAAAATAATTTAAATATAATAAACTACTCGGTATCACAGAAAACCGTAGTTAGACAAAATAATTTAACATTGGTCAATGATTTATCCATAAATAATATAGTTATATCAGGAGGATATGGGGAATGGATTTTAGCTTTAAAACTTTTGGTAATATTTGATTTTTTAAACAAATACACATTTAAAAATAAAAGTGTAGAAGTCCTTATTTGTCATACCTGAAAAAATTATATTACCCAAACCCTTGCATAATTCACACAGTACCATTTTCCAACCTTTTGAAATCTATCGTTCTTCCTCCCAGAAGAATCCACTTTTTCCTGATCTTATTTTAATCTCAGCAGAACTTAACATAAGCCTTACAATATTTGAAACCTGTTTTGCATGTTATTAATCTCTAGCCATGTGGAGGTTATACACAATTCACAAAAGATTTTTGATTTGAGGGCATTTTAGTCTACAGTTCAATGCTCTAATAAACAATTTTAAAGATTGCATTGAAATATAAAAAGCATTTTAGCATATTTGCTAAATATTTGCAAAAAGCATATTTGACACTTTTAAAAAGTGTTTTCCAAATAGAACTTCTTTTTCTGAAATTAACATAAACTGGCAGTATTTTTATACATGTAAAAACAAGCTAATAATAAATCAACAAATTAAAAGTAATTTTAGGTTGTGGCCAGGTAGCACAGTTGTTTAGAGCATCGTCCTGATACACCAAGGTTGCAGGTTCAATCCCCAGTCAGGGCACATACAATGAATCAACCAGTAAATACATTTAAAAATAAGTGGAACAACAAATTAGTGGGTTTTTTCTCTCTCACTTTCCCTCCCTCCCTCCCTCCCTCCCTCTCTCCCTCCCTCCCTCTCTAAATCAATTAAAAATACATAAATAAGTAAAAATAACTTTCATATACTACCAAAGAAAACAGAAGTTTGGTTCACTTTCTGTGCTCTAAGATATTTATTGCATAAATTATGCTTGGGCAGAGTTTTATTTATTTTACTTTTTTAAAGATTTTTATTTATTTACTTCTTAGAGGGAAAGGGAAGGAGAAAGAGGGGGAGAGAGAGATCAGTGCGTGAGAGACACATGGACAGCTGCCTCTTACATGCCCCCACCTGGGGAATGTGGCCCACAACCCAGGATGTGCCCCAAATGGGAATCAAATCTGAGACCCCTTGTTTTGCAAGCCAGTGCCCAATCCACTGAGCCACACCAGCCAGGGCTGGGCAGAGTTTTATTAAAACAAACATGCCCTGGTTGGTGTGGCTCAGTGGACTGAGTGCCAGCCTGTGAACCAAGGGGTTGCTGGTTTAATTCCCAGTCAGGGCACATGCCTGGGTTGCAGGCCAGGTCCCCAGTAGGGGCGCACGAGTGCAACCACACATTGACGTTTCTCTCCCTCTCTTCCTCCCTCTTCCCCTCTGTCTAAAAACAAATAGATAAACACCTTTAAAAAACCAAACAACAAAGATGTATGCATTGTGTTTGAAAACATGAAAATGGGATCAATCATGTATGTGTGTATATATATATATATATATACATATATACATATATATGTATATATATGTATATATATATGTATATATATATATATATATATCAGGTATATATTTTATATCTTTCTATATAAAATCTATTGTAGCATTATACTTTAATTTACTATTATGGACATCAGTAACATTTCTAGAACATGTGAAAAAGTCTTATTTATTTAGCATTAATAGGCACTAGATGGATTCCAAAGTGAATTTTGCAGAAAATTGAGATTCAGGGAGGGGGGAATATCAAAATTAAATTATTTTGGATTTTCTTCTCAAACAAGCTACAGGTTCTCTCTTCATAGTAGAGGTGCTAAAAATACAGATTTTCTGATTATTAAATCTATCTTATTATGTAAAAAAAAAAAAATCCTCCCTCAAGAATATTAGAACACATAGGGCTCTGCAACGAAAGACTCTCAGGTTACTGTACTGTGCCATATATTATGTGCGCCCATGTTTTGTGTGCATTATACCTGGGATTATTATACCCCATTACTATACCCGTAGTATGGAATCATTATACCCATGTATAATGCGCATCCTTATTTCTCCCTCAAAAATTTGAGCCAAAAAACTGCACATTATACATGGCAAAATATGGTATATTCTTGAGTATTTTATCTGTCTGAATGGTGCTTCTGTCTTTTTTCTAACTTCCAAGTGCTACGAGAGTGCCGGATTCTGTCAGCATCCTTCTCTGTCTTCTTGTGCGGGGACTCCGCTTGTAGAGCCCCTCCCAGCAGTCACAGATGAAAATAATGCTACCAAGACATGATCTGCCTGGGGAGGAAAGGTGGCTAATCTCTCAAAGGAGAAGGGCCAAGAGCCTTTGCCTCAATGGTATTTATTAGGTTCGAAACACACAGGGATGCAGGTAAAGCTCATCAATCAATGTCAAGCAGTAAGGATCAAACAATAGATAACAAAGAACTCTGGGGCCTATTTTGAGTCAGGGTCAGATAGCTAAAGAGCCATAAAACTTTGAGGAACAAACTCACTTCTCTCTTGGACTCTTATCATTTGACTGAGAGCATTCCAAACAAAGCAGGTTTCACAGGATTTTACACATTCTTCCTTAGGCCTGATTGCCCTAGGGAACCCGCCCTTTCCAGTACAGGGTGGTACCCACCACCAGCATTGTCTCAGGCTTAAGGCATTGTCTCTGGCTTAAGTCAGTCAGGGGAAGTAAGGCGGCCAAGAGATTAGGAGACATTTTGCAAACAGAATGAAGACTCAGGCTATGTCAGAAGAGCCAGGGAGGGAGGGTCCATCACCCTCTCTTTGCTGCAGCCCCCCTGAGTCCTTCCTTGAGGGCCTCCCAAGTGATTGTGTCTGGCTTAGGTTTCCCGCTCTGAGGGGTCTTACCCGTCATTGACTAACTGACCAAGCATTGGGGGCCAGAGATGGATGAAGCAGAAGCAGCGCTCCTGCCAGGGAGATGAGCTTTGTCTCCTTAGTGGCTCACAGTCCACAGGTCACTCACTCAGCCTTAGCCACGGGGGGTTTGCAGCTCCTGAAACCAGGCAGAGTGGTTCCCAACATCTTCTATGTTGTTGGTTCTTTTCTTATGTCATTAAAATCAAAAGCAAGCAAGATGATCAAGTTTCTTATTAAAAATTAAATGTAAAAGAAGTGTAGAAAGTATCTTAGTGAGTGGTAGCCTAAGCCCTCTTTGCTGTGCAATTGGAATGAGCTGTAACCCCCTCAGTTCATTATGCTAAATAACTGTCTCAAGGCTAATTTCACTTTTTAAAATTTTCTTTTCTATCACTTTTGGTTAAACTTGTTGAAGAGGTTGAGAATTAGAATAACTACTCAGAGCCTAGAAATAAGAGCAACAACATATATTTCATATTTAAAGGAAGCTTTATTATGCACAAAGTTATGGTGGTCTCTTTACTGGGTTTCAGGGTGGGGTGTAACAGAAATGGGTTTTTTAGTATATGTTCTTGGCTGCCTACCCAGTACTCATCCTGCTTTTGCTAATATTACCCTAGGGTTCTTCATATACAACCAACTCTGAGTTTAGTTTGGATACGTCTGGAGAGCTTTTACCCCATAGAAAGGCCTTTTTCTTCCACAGACATTCTAATTTCATTCATCTGAATGAGTCCCAGGCATTAGTATTTTTAAGAGCCCACCCCTGCCCACCACTTGCCAAAATCCCAGCTGATGCCAATAGGTAGCCATGGTTGAAAAACAATACGGGAATTACTCATGAGTTTGGGTTTGAACAGAAACCTACTCTACATGGTTTCAGTAAGGAAAAGAATTAAAGGACAAAGTTTACAGGGCATCTAGGAGAGCCAAAGAATCAAGTTTGGGGGCAGAACTGGCAATGACCTTGACTACACGTCTCCACAGGACCACTCCAGGGCTCAGGCCCTCTTGGCTACCACAGAGACCTGGCCACTTTCTCCCCTGGTGTGATATTTTTATAATGCCAACTTGTCGAGGTCTGATTTCACAAATTTGCACCTTTCGAATAGCTTATTAAGAGTGGTATTTAAGTAATTCTCATTCTACCTTTTGTTGGCAATCTAAGTCACATGCTTGTGGCCTGCATGCATAGGATCCTGGGAAATTTAGTCTCAGGTAGTGTTTAAGGAAGACAAAGAAAATTTTAAAAGACTACAGTTGCCTGCTTGTATTAAAATGTTGAGCACTCGATGTAAGTCTTGAGGTTTTGTTAGATGTGTGGGAAATTTGGGTGAAAAAAATGGGTAGATATTCTTAGGCTTGTTATACTACGCACTGCATTTTAAAAATATTTTTAGCGGGGCAGATATATTTTATTAATAATTTGAAAATTATGTTTCTAGAACAATATTTTATTTTCTCAACCTATTGCAACTAAATCTGTAAGGGGTAGAAGAAAGTAGACTTCCAGAAAGAATATGGATAGAACAGTCCTTTTTATAAAATCAACTAACATGCTGAATTTTCAAAAAGCATCTGTTTAAACACAGCAGACATAAACATAAGGAAATAAGACATGGAGCTGCAAATGAAATGAAATCAGGAAACCTCAGAACTAAGAGCATGCAAAGCCACCCCCTCCGTGGGAGTTGCTGTAAAAACTTGCGGCAATGCAATAACTACTGGACAACTCCACGGAGTAGAGGCTGCTGGGAATAGGCCCCAGAGCTCATGGAAACCTGGGAACATGAAAGAAGGTCTCCGCACAAAGCTGCTGCCCCAAAGGCTACGCCTGCAGTATAAGAGCAAAAAAGAAATCCTAACTTTCCACAAAAGGTTAAAGCAAGAAACTTGGTTTTTTGGTCCTTGAAATAGATGGAGGGAAGAAAACAATGCCAGCTGAGGATTTATAAACAGAGTGATCCCTTACCTGGTTTTGCAGTGCACATCCATTCGTGCTACCTGTGTGGCTCAAGGAAACCTCAGAGAGGATGATCAATACAATTCAAAGAGGTCCCCAACTGAGAGCACCCACAGGCGATAGGCAAAGGTGTATTCTTTCTACAGAAACTCAGAGTCGATCGAGGTCTAGGAAAATCTCCCACTAAGAGAAGAAGGCATGAACTTCAGGAGATAATAGAGAGAAAAGATACTGGTAAACATTTGGACAAATTCAAGCAAGGCATGGCTGTGTATTGTACCCCAAAAAGTGTGTATGGGATATAATAAAAGTGAGCAAAAATGGGGAAATAGGATAGAAACAGTTAATGAAGCTAAAGCCTTGTGTTGTTCGAGGCCTAGAGGTATGCGCGTTAGGTATTTCTGAAGTTCACCAAGTCTGGATATCTTTAAGTCTAGTAACAAAGAGTTTATATATGATTAAATATATATATTAGTAACTATCTATAAAGACACTAGACATAGAGAATAGCATTTAAAATAGTAAATGGACAAAGATGGCAAAAAAAAAAACCAACTTATTAAATAAAGGCAAAAAAAGGAAAAAACAGATAAAAAAAGTTGTCAAAGTTACCCCAGGTTGTGCACCCAAATCAGTCTCTTAGCCCCATGAAATGTTATTTCTCTCATGTGCCAATCTAATGAGTTTGTGCAACAGAACTGGGGGTGTGGGCTGGGCCATCTGCCACCAATCCAGCTCCCAGCGGGTGGTGCTTCCAGTTTCAGGACCTCAGCATCCTCCCGCTGACCCTCTCCAGGACCATCTTCCCAGTAACCACTGCCAGTCAATGTCTCGAGAGCAGAGTTACGATATCCCTTCCTCTCTGAGGTCATTACCGTCCCTGAAGATTGATTTCCCCTCGTTGGAGACCCACTTCACACTGTGCGTGTGTCTTTTAACACCCTGCACCCCACATTTCCCCTGAAATATAACAACTTTTTCTAGCAAGTGTTTATGTCAGGGCATTCCTGAACACGAAGTGTTTCTAAAAGGCTGCTGCAGGGCCAATGTTTCATGGCAAAAGTGACATAAACTTGGGCAGGAAACCACACTAGTCATTTTTAAATGTTCGGCTCCAACAAGAGGAGCCCTTGTAACACACTCTTGCTCTTCCTGTCGTGGCCAGACAGCCGTCTTTTAATTCTTCAGACATGCTGAAAAAACTCTTAACTATTTGAGTCCCTTTGTGATTTTAACTTGTTCATGGTTTCTGCTTAGTCTCAAAATGCCACATTTTGCTTGGGTTTGGTAATCTTATTGTGAGCTCTCATAGGCATTGGATTCTACTTGAAGAAAGTTTTCTTTCTTTTCTAAAGGCTCGACATTTTTGTGTTTCAACTTTTATAATATTTTGGGGGGGTTTTGTTGTTGTTGTTTTGGATTTTCATCCAGAATTATGATCTGAATAATTCAAACATTTTTCTAGGCCAGTATTTGATCAGATTTTACAAATGTCTCAAGACGAATTAAAAACGTTAGCCTTTGACTCTGAAAGAGTCCTAGAGAGGTTGAATTGGCTGGGAAAGAAAAATGCAAACTAGCCTCTGATCCCTAAACGACTCTGCGTGTCAGAGAGGGGCCGACTTCCTAGGCTGCGTGTGTCCATTCGAGCTCGACTCCATTATGGGATTGTTGCGAATGCTCCAAATTCTGTGACAGTAAAGGTTTAAGGCCCTTTAGTGATTCGATGTGTCTGTAATTCTGCCACATTAGGGCACTGCAGAGAGCAAGTTTTCCCACCTGACTCCTGAAAGGGAGCAGCTACCTACGGTTCAATACCACGGCATCATCGTGATTTAACTCGCACATTAGTGTTAGCTGATTTTTCAATCCACAGTCATCACCTTTCCCTAATTTTCTGGGCTCCACAACTGGGTCAGAGGACTTCCCTGCTCATGTTTGTGGGCTTCTTCTCCTACGAAAAGCTACCGTGGAATCTGCTTAGCAACCATGTCAAATGAAAAGCAAGAAGGGCTCCGAGGATGGCTGACACTGCTCTCCCGGTCAGTCCAGCGGTGTTTCTGATCTCATTCTGCCTCGCCTCCAAGAACCAGGCCAGTGCATCTCAAAGAAGTTTTAAAAGTGCCCCCTAAGCCTAGTCTCTTACAGAAGCAAAATAGGATCTTCAACACAAATGCATAAGAAATATCTCCTTAGTAATTTTCTCAAATAAATAATTTGATTCAGTACCAATCATGGACATGGGATCTCTACTTTCCTTCTAATCTGATGGCATTAAATAATCCCAAAATTTTGAGACTGCTTTTAGGCCAACTATAATGGCCATCAAAGCATTTATTGTCTAAAACCCCAAGGTCTATTCAAAGCCCAACTATGCTGGCCAGAGTGCACCTTGAATCCTTGCTCAACTGGGTCTCTGGATATTGGCTGCTTTTCAAGGCCAAGGGCACTATCAGCAATCCTGACCCTCAAGATGTGCATATATCCTCCTCTTTTAAAAATTTAATAACCTCTACATCTAAAAGATTCTTCTTATTTATTTATTTATTTGTTTGTTTATTATTTTTTAATTATTGTTGTTCTACATCTAAGAGATTCTAGTCTCAGTATGTATGAGTTGTCTAGGACTGCTGTAATAAAGTCCCACAAACTGAGTGGCTACCGATGACAGAAATGTATTTTCTCATGTTTCTGGAGGCCAGAAGTCTGAAGTCAAGGTGAAGTCAAGCAGGCTCTCTCCCCACAGTCTAGGGGAGGAGGGTCCTGCCTGTCCCAGCTTTCGGTGGCTGCTGGCCATCCCTGGCATTACTTGGTGTGTGGAGGCGCAGCTGTGACCTCCGCCTCCACACTTACCCAGTCGTCTTCTCTCTCTCTGACTGTCTCTGTGCTCAATTTCCCTCTCCTTACAAAGAACATGGTCATATTAGATTTAGCACCCCCAACCCCAATCCAGTATGACCTCATCTTATCTTGACATCATCTGAAAAGACCCCATTTCCAGAGCAGGTCACAGTCATGGGTCTGGGTAGACATCAGTGATTGGAGGGACACTATTCAACCCATTGCACAGGGGATCCAATGACTCCCCAGGTTTCTGTGCTCCAAACAGCAAATTTGCCCCTTCTCAGATAATCTGGTTTCTCTGAAAAGGTCACATATTCAAAAAAGTCAGGTTTCCCCTAGACTATTGGACATAGTAGCCTCTGGGGTAACAGACTTCAAACTAGGGCACAGTGTTGTGCAGTACACAAAAGCAGTCCAAGGGGTATACAGACAAGAGTATTTTAGGTGTGTAATATTCCAGAGATTCAAATTTCATGCCTGCTCGTTCCGAGAGCATACCATTTATCAGCCTGAGATGGTAACATCCAAGGAGATGTAATGATGAATTTTCCTTTCTCTCTTCCTACTCTACACAAGAAAAGATAGGCATATATTCTTCCGAATTAGTGTTTTGGGTTTTATAGATGGATATATTCAACAGAAGCAGCCAGAGGAAGGTGGTGGGAGAGGTCAAAGAGGGTGAAGTGGAGGTAAATGGGGACAGAAATAGACTTGACTTTGGGAGATGGGGTCACGAAGCAGCGTGTAGATGATGTTTTCTTGAGTTGTACACTTGAAACCTGTGTGGTTTTGTGAAACGCTGCCACCTTAATAAATGCAGTAAAAATGAAAACAAAAATGAAGAACCAACTGTCGGCATTTGTCACATTGGCTTTGTCTATAATACATAGAAAATAAGGCGGTTTTATTTTTTAAGGGGCTGAACTATCTGTAAGTAAATTGTAGATATCAACCCTTTACCTATTTCAGCTTTTTTTGTGTGTGAGAACAAGACTCTTCTTTTACATTATAAAAACATTTATCATATCTGGAAGTTCTGTGTCATAGAACATATAATCAAATACTACTTTACAATATAGTCCACACACAAATCTCTCCCACTGTCCCAAAATATCTTTCCTCTGACTTTGATTTAGGATGTTATTCACGCATAGCATTTAGTTATCTTTTTATGAATAAAAGAGGATAGTTTTCTGCTTTTTGTTTTCATGACACTGACCAAAAAAAGTGTATAGAATATACTATCTCTGTTTATATTCAAATGGTCTTTTAATTGTAGAGTTAAAATCAAAGTAAAGCATACGATGAAAAGAAGGAAGGAATGTCTTATGTACATTTCTGTTTCTAAAGTGGACTTAGAAACAGAGTATTTTGTTGGTAGTTTTACATATTTTAGAGCAGGAGGGCAAAAAAAGTGACAATTTTCATTTGGAGAATTTGCCTCTTTCATTTGCCAACGATTGTGAAAAAATGAATCACTCCTGAGGGAATCCAATGAAAGCAGAGCGAGGGAGCTTCAGTAACAAATATCGAAGGTGGCACTAATTTCACGAAGCCAAGATATTCATGGGAAGACTCTGTCTTATCTGTCTATCTTAAAACTGGAATTCAGAAGTGAGGTGGTTGTCACAGGAGTGCCTATTAATATACTTATTTGAATTGAAAAATGAAGTCAGACTTTCTCTGACAGAAAGAATTCTGATCTGCCTGATTAATTTGAAAATATTGGCTGGCTTTGCCAATTAGGGTATAGGTTGACATTTTCCCAATTGAATAAGGTAAATCTGTAGGTCCAGGTTTTGGCAAACATAAAAAATAGAGTGTTATAAGATTAAAACATTTTATCCAAAACATTTATTGGCAAAGACATGAATAATATTTTAATCTTCCTAAACCTTTCTGAGGATATTGAATTAATGAAGGTGTGTCAAGATTAAAAATTAACATTATAATTAAGAGGCATTTGGTAAGTCTCAATAAGGTTTTTTTTTTTTTGCATAGTCTCGAGAAATTGAGAACTGAATGATCATACAAAGTAATAAATTCATTTGCAGATGAGGCAGAAGTACCCACAAATAATGTCTAACAAATTTTAATTTGTCCACATGGGGTTATTTAAACTACTAATTTTTATTAAAAATTAAAAATGTATTGCAACTATTTAAACTGATGATGAGTAATTTTAGATCCCAACTTAAAAATGGGTGGGGGGGGCACAGAGTGCAGAGTTTTAAAGTACAAACTAGCAAAACTACTTGAAAAACCACCATTCTGAAAAAGACAGACTGCATGATTGTGTGTGGATAAGAGTGAGGGATGGGGAGATCGTCTACTTGAATATACTGTGTATTCTTTTGTGATGAGCCTACAGTAAAAAAAAAGATGTATATCCTTCATAAATCAGATTATTCCGGTACACTGTGTAGTATGGAATATTTTTGTGACCTTTTGAAATTATTTTTGTTCTTATTTATCCACATAAAATGAGTCATATTCCATTTGATTCTTTTTAGAATTAGCTAAGACCATGTTTTCTTGGCACTCAGTTCTGCAAGTAATTTTTTTAAATCTTCATTTTACTGTCCTATGACCAAGAATCTTGGTTGTAATAGTCAAGTAGGGTTTATCAAACCCAGCTACCTCTATATTGCAAAATATATGACTCATACTAAATGTGCTCAGCTTAGACTATAACCAGCAAAGAGCTCTATCAAATGTAACTGACCACAAATGTCTCTTCTACCAATTTATGACATCTTAGAGACATACGGTTGACTTCTGCTCATTTTGAACCATAAGAATGTAATGCAGGTTTAGGTATTTGAAGTCAAATAAAATAATCTAATTTGATGTTATAAAACTGTAGGTCGAATGACAGTGGACTAATACAGAAACTATTTGTCCTTTGCAGTTGCTCAAACTGCAAAGGACAAACCTTCTTTTAAAAAAAAAAAATATATATATATATATATATTTATTTATTTATTTATTTATTTATTTATTTATTTATTTATTTTTAGAGAGAGAGGAAGGGAAGGAGAAAGAGTGGGAGAGAAACATCAGTGTGCTGTCGCCTCTTACACACCCTCCAGTGGGGACCCGGCCTGCAACCCAGGCATGTGCCCTGACCGGGAATCGAACGGAGACCCTTTGCTTCACAGGCCCATGCTCAATCCACTGAGCCACACCAGCCAGGGCAGGACAAACCTTTGTACTACACACAGGGCATGTAGATATTGAGAAGAAAATACTGTCAAACTGAACGACAAATGGGCAAAGGCACTAACAGAGAGTTCTCTGAAATGTAGGGGCCATCATCCATGAAGAAGTAAAAGTATCTCAGTTTTGTTTATTTTTATTCATTTATTTTTTAGAAAAAAGGTCTTTATTTTTAAGTATATTTTATTTATTATGCTATTACAAGTTTCCCAATTTTTCCCCTTTATCCCCTCTCTGCCCTGAACCCTCCAACCCTACAGCATTCCCCACTTAGTTCATGTCCATGGGTTGTACATATAAATTCTTTGAATTCTCTGTTTCCTATACCATTTTTACCTCTCCCCATCTATTTTATGCCTGCCAATTATGCTTCTTAATCTCTGTACATTTCTCCCCCATTCTCCTCCTTTCCCTCCCTCCTGAAACCCCTCCATGTGATGTCCATTTCTCTGATTCTGTTCTTGTGCTAGTTGTTTGCTTAGTATTTGTTCTTGTTGTTGCTTTTTTGTCGTTGTTCAGTTGTTGATAGTTGTGAGCTGGTTGTCATTTTGCTGTCCATAGTTTTTGATCTTCTTCAATTTCTTAGATAAGTCCCGTTAACATTTCATATAATAGAGTCTTGCAATGATGGCTGGAGAGATGAAAATACAAATGACACTAAGATATAATTTCTCACTTACCAGATTAGCAAAAATCCAAAAGCTTAAAACAGTCTGTTGCACCGGCTGTTGGGAAATAGCCACGCTGGTATGTTGTTGGAGCTCAACACATTCCTGTGAAGTGAAATTTGGCAATATCTCTTGAAATAAAAATTACATTTACACTTTGACCCAGAAATCCCAGTTCTGGGACTCAAGCCTAACACTGCTAGTCAGTTTTTGTGGCAGCAATAAGCAACCCCAAAATCTCAGTGGCTTATAGCCAAAGCGTGTGTTTATTGCTCATATTCCATGAGGGCCACAGGTCAGCTTCTGTGAAGAAGGCTGTTTCCACGGCCTTCCCGGATCTGGGCCGGAGGTGCGCCCACCATCTGGGACAGGCCACTCTTGCTGCAGAGAGGCATGAGCAAATGGGGTTTAGTGGGCACAGAAGACTTCTTTCTCTTTTTTCTTTTTTTAAAAGATTTTATTTATTTGTTAAGAGAGAGGGGAAGGGAGAGAGGAAGAAGGGGAAAGAAACATCAAAGTGAGGAAAAACATGAATCATTTGCCTCTCTCATGGGCCCCACCTGGGGGGTTGAACCTGCAGCCCAGGCATGTGCCCTGACCAGGAATCAAAAAAATGGTGACCTTTCACTTTGGGGGACAATACCCAGTCCACTGAGCCACACCAGTCAGGGCCACAGAGGATTGCTTGCAGTCTCTGCTCGAAATCAGCACCTCTTTACTTCTGCCCATGTTCTATTAGACAAAGAAGTCACAGACGAAGACCAAAGTCATCAGGGCAGTGAGGTCTATTATACCCACCAAGAAGCATGGCACAGTCAAAAGGGGGTGGGGGTCTGGGGGATCTAATCCAATTACAGGGATGAAGCAAAGAATTGGAAACTATGCCTACCTGCCCATGGCCGATAAGAAATATAGGGAAGGTTATTCATTGCAGCTTTGATAACAATAATAAGTGCATTGATTTGTAAACATTTATGGAAAGGTGTCTGGCAGTCTCTCTCGCTGTATACCTATCCTTTCTCTCAGAAGAATGCATGGCTGACAGTAATGCTCTGTGTGTTAAGAATTCCTATTTTCAGCAGCAATTGCGCTTGAGTTATTTCAAGGTGCAGTGTGATTTTTTTCCTGGACTACAGATCTTACATCATTTAAAATATTAAATTGTGCTTCCAATTCACACATTCAATAAATATTTATTGAGGGCCAGGGATGGTTCAGGCTGACTTATGTTGAGGCAATCTGATGGATTAGGCATGGATGATAGGCATAATTAACCTACAGGAACAAAAATTCAGTTATCTCTCAATCTCATATTTTTTATGCTTGTCCGCCTCTGCCAGGCTGTTCCAGCCCAGGTTATAGGCACAAGCATTTGAGACTGATGAAGGAGGTTAGGATTCTGACACGAGGAACTAGGAGTCTATGACAAGAAATTATTTTTAAAGAAAATTAAGTCAAGTTAAAAAATGTGCTTGAGGATGTCTGGGCCTCATATTGCTACAACAACTTCTGTGGACGCTGCTATCACTAGGACACAGTCAGAATAAGCCTTTTAAAGCCCTTTGGCGGGGAGGGGGAGAATTTCAGCCATGAGAAAGCTCTGAAGGAGAATTTTAAGCTAGGGAGACAGGTCAAAACTTGTATAGGGCTTTAGAAATAGGGAAGCAAGCAAAATGTAGCTTATTTTTGCCTATGGCTACTCAAGGATGTTTCTCAAAAGAGAGAGTATTGTCTTTGTGGATCAGTAGCCATCGTTTGGGTAATTTTAGGTCAATTAGGGACAGGAGTCATGTGAAAAAGCACGTAGGGAAGACAAGCAGCCACAGAGAAGAGCACGAGAGGCCCACAGGGAAGGGTGTCAGGGCGTTCATGTCTCCCAGGCACACGCTTTATTGGTAAGAAAATACTCGAGTTTCCTTGTGAGTATTAGGAGCTGGATTTCAGGGATCTGCCAGAGGCAAATTCTTGGGATCTATCGACTCAAGCTATTGTTACCAAAAGGTGTTTCTGAGAAGGGTTTGGCAAACTCCAGACTTCACCTACTGCCTGTTTTTCTAAATAAAGTTTTACTGAAACACACTATACCTATTTATTTAAATACCTATGACTACTTCCAAAGTATAACAGCAATCTTGACTCATTGATGTTATTTCTTATGCCCCACACACCTGGACATGTTTATTATTTATCCTTTTGCAGAAAAAGTTTACAGATCCTCGTCTTAGCAGAGGGTGGTGGTTGTATTAGTCTGCTAGGACTGCCATAACAAAGTACCACAGACTGGGTGACTGAAGAGAAATTTCCTCATTGTTCTGGAGGCTAGAAGTCTAACATCTAAGTGCCATAGGGTTTCTTCCTCCTGATTTGTTGCTCACAGCTTTTAAACAGTTACCTTCTTGCTGTGTCTTTACATGGCACTGGACGGAGGAAGGAAAGGAGGTAGGAAAGGAGGTAGGGCAAAGGGGAGGGGAGGGAAGGGAGGAGGAGAGAGAGAGAGAGAAAGAAGACAGGAGAACACTTTGGTTTTATGAGATTAGTGCCTTACCCTTATGACCTCATTGAACCATAGTT